>OVBE01006945.1:0-19115 GCA_900406425.1 Iberis pinnata | reverse complement strand
TCCAAGCTTCACTTTCACATTATCTTCAATTATTCCCTTTAATTTTCGGACTCAACACAAATATATTTGGGTAAAGTTCCATTCCTTTGGGAAGGTGCCAGAGGTAAAAAGCAGTTGAATATCTTGTGTAAGTTGTGGACCAATAATATCCCAATATGATTGGTAGAAGACTGCATTAAAACCATCATAGCCGGGTGCACTATTAGGCTTCAATGTTTTCACTGCTTGATGAATTTCTTCTTTGGTAACCTGGGCTGTTAAGGAGGTATTCATTCTGTTGGTGACCTTGGATTGAAAACCAGAAAAAAAGCTTGTAGATTGGATGGATTTGTAGACCTAAACATGTACCTAAAGTAGTCTGCTGCAACCTCCTCTTTTGCAGCTTCTAAGTATTGTTTATATCTATGGTCATCAATAAAAAAGTCTAATATGTTTTTTTATCTATACTTCGTGACAGTTGAGTGGAAGAATTTAGTGTTGGAGTCCCCTTCTTGAAGCCATCTTTCCCTACTTTTTTGTTTTCAAAATTGTGTCTCTTTCCTATATGCTTTGGACAATTCTTTTTAAGTGAGAAAAAGAAAGAGGGGTTTGGATATGGTTTGGAGATTTCGCCTTCTAGTTCTTGTTCCATATGTTTTGATTTTAGTCTTGAGTTGGATTTTATCTATATTTTTTTCATTTAACAATATTAATTGTCTTTTTTATCAATCACGCTTTAATAGAAAAAAAAGAAATCATGATTGGATGTCTGATAGAAAAGAAAGTTGTTTACAAATAAAAAAATTTTAAAAAATTGAATACGGTATGAATAGGTCAAATAATTTTTGTAAGAACAAATTATTTCTTAATTTGATTTTTAAAAAATATTAGTAGGTATTACTAAAATATTTGATTTGTAAGACAAAAAAATATGTTTGTCGGCAAGTTTGATATAGTTACTCTAGTATCTTTTCACTACACTTGAGCAACAAGTTAGAGATTCTTGAGAATATTTCAAAAGTAAATAAGTATTTAAAAAAAAATGTTTCCAAAACAGGTGGTATTTTTAACAAAAACAAAAACAGGTGGTCTTATTTGAAAATATAAAAAGTCAAACCGTTAAAAAGTCAAAAAGAAATGGCGAGATAGGTGAAAATAAAATATATAAAATAAAAAAAAAAAGGAAAAAACAAAAAACACGACGGCCGCAAGTATCGCTGCTTTCTCTCTCTCAACGTCTTCCTCTCTTCTTCAAACGCGTCTTCTCCTTCTTCTTCTTCTTCTCTATATTAATCCCTTTTTCTCTCGTCTCTACGCTTTTTTTAGTATCTCCGTTTCGAAGAATCTTGCTATTCTTCTCTCTTTCCCTCATTGATCTGAATCGGATGATGGAATTTCATTCTTCGCCAAATTTGTGAACAAAAGAAACCCTATTCTTTCATCTATCCTCGATTTTTATCAGGTATTGAATGTTTTCTTCATCGATTGTTAATCAGAGGGATTTGATGGTTTCATATTGAAATATATCGTTATAAACTTTATCCATTTTCTCCGAATCTCAGATTGCTAATACTTTCTGTTTGTGGAATGCAGATTAATGTTGTTTACATTTGTGAATGTGTGTTTGAATTCTGAATCCTTGGTTTCTTCTGGAGTTGGAATTGAGAAGAAGATTGCGGCGTCTCATAATATTGTTATAGGCACTGATTTGATGAACGATTTGATAGCTGGTTCTTTCGGTTGAGAGTATGTGAATTATGGTATCTACAACATTTAGGAGAATTGTATCGCCTTGTTGGAGACCGTTCGGTATTGGAGAAGGTTCGATTCCAAGTAGTGATGATGTTAATGGCCGTCTCGATGGTCTCTTTTGGTATAAAGACTCCGGTAACCATCTCACCGGAGAGTTTTCAATGGCAGTTGTTCAAGCAAATACCATTCTTGAAGACCATAGTCAATTAGAATCTGGTCCTATTAGCTTACATGAATCTGGACCTGAAGGGACTTTTGTTGGTGTTTATGATGGTCATGGAGGTCCTGAGGCAGCTCGGTTTGTTAACCAAAAACTCTTTTATAACATAAAGAAATGCACATCAGAACAACGAGGGATCTCTCCTGATGTAATCACAAGAGCATTTGTGGCTACAGAGGAGGAATTTCTCGGTTTAGTGCAAGAACAATGGAAGGAAAAGCCACAGATTGCTTCTGTAGGAGCTTGTTGCTTAGTTGGTATTGTTTGTAATGGATTGTTGCATATTGCAAATGCAGGAGATTCTCGGGTTGTGTTAGGAAGACTCGACAGCCCGTTTAAAGAGTTGAAGGCTGTTCAACTATCTTCAGAGCATAATGCTAGTATCGAATCTGTGAGAGAGGAATTACGTTTGTTGCATCCGGATGATCCGAATATCGTGGTTTTGAAACACAAAGTTTGGCGCGTCAAAGGGATTATACAGGTTTCAAGATCCATCGGGGATGCATATCTTAAGAGAGCAGAGTTTAATCAAGAACCGTTGTTACCTAAGTTTAGAGTTGCAGAACGTTTTGAGAAGCCGATTATGAGAGCTGAACCGACTATAACAGTTCATAAGATTCAACCAGAAGATCAGTTTCTTATATTTGCTTCTGATGGTTTATGGGAACATTTAAGTAATCAAGAAGCTGTTGATATTGTTAACTCTTGTCAACGCAATGTAAGATTTTGCAAAACCACTCTTCTTGAATCGATCAAAATTGATTTTGGATTTTGAGTAATTTGTGATCTCTTCTTCTTTAGGGTGTGGCTCGGAGATTAGTGAAAGCTGCATTACAAGTAGCCGCAAAGAAGAGAGAAATGAGATATTCGGATTTGGAGAAGATAGAAAGAGGAATCAGGAGACACTTTCATGATGATATAACGGTTATTGTTGTTTTCCTACAAGCTTCAAATTTGGGGATTCGAACTCCGGTCTCTGTTAAAGGAGGTGGTCACCTCGCAGGCAATGCCTTTTTATAGTAATCTCATTTATTCTTTTCTTCTGAACCAGAAGTTTGATTTGTTTGATTCGTTTTTTTAAAAAACGTTTTTATCTATATGCGTTGTTCAGAATTTCAGATTGTTTGATACTCTTTCAAATTATTTTCTGAACTGAAAATCTGTAAATTCTGTTTCTTTTTTTTCTAAACGCTATTATATTCTAAGAGGAAGTGAGAAAAGCTCTAATCGAAGAAATGTGGCTAAAAATAAAAAGGCAGACGATGTAATTCCTCCTCGATAGTAACATACATCACATATATTCCGAACTTAATGATTAGTGTTAAATGGAAGTAACGAGTGTCATGGTTTTCGTTATCTACCTTTACCTTGACATCTATCTGTGCTGGTCGGAAAATTTTCCGACCAAACTCAGATTAACCTCTGGCAATGAAAAAGATGGAATCTTACAAGATACAAGAAAACGAGTCTAGCACTAGCACATGGTTCCCTAGTTTATCTCCATCCACAAGGGTTCATAAGACTAGAATAAGAAGTGATATTGTAACCAAGGTTTGTTTTATATATTGTACTAGGCAAGGAGAGAAAAAAAAGACAGTTACATGACTGTTTCTTCAACAATCTCGGAGTTTATTAAAGACCTGATTGCTTTTTCCTTCATTGCCCGTAAGATTGTGCTCTCTGCTTCTTAAAATTGCACCAAGTGATTATCGTGCTTGCACAGCTAATTTCATATTGAATCCAGTCTTCAAGAAGAAGAGAGGTAATATGTCTCTGGACAAGTTTTCCATTCTATATTTATATATACTGAATGTAAAATCCTGAATTGTAAGTTTGCTACTACTTCTTCTTCAACAGTACTCTCAATATCTTCCTCATATAAACAACTAATGACCATATAGAGAGTCCTGCAGATACATAGAGCAACCCAATACCCAACGGTAATAGTCTCTCTAAACTGCTATCCCTGCTTGCAAGCAGTATGGTTAGTGCTATCATCTGCGTTGCGGTTTTCCACTTTCCCAAGCTATTTACAGCAACAGCCTGAGATTATCATCATATGAGTAAGTAGGAAGAACACTAAGAGAATGCATATGAATATTATGGTGATCATGTTACATCTGAAAGTCTACTGTTTTGAGATGCAGCCCATTCTCTTACTGCTGACATAGTAATCTACAGTGGTAAAGTATCAGAGAGCTGATAATCGAATCTTACTTGATAACATTTAAGAATACAGCTAACTTTTGATATCATACCTCTCTACCAATTATGGTAATAGAAGGAACTGGCACTAACCATGGAACTGGCCTTATGACAGTTGAATCCATTGGTTTAGTGCACAGCAAGATCAATGTTGCTGCTACCATAAGCTGCAAACCCATGACATAAATCAGAAAGATAAATTTTATTCTCTTTCAGTTTCTGTTACAACAAAGCTTGAGATGAAGAAACCATAAAAGGAGAGATAGCTAAGGAAGAGAGACTCTCACCTTATCTGCAACTGGATCCAAAAAAGCACCAAATGCAGAACCTAATCCCATCTGAAAAGTACAACTCACCGTCAAGCGTGGTACGAAAACTCCACAGAAATGCATGAAAGGGTAAAAAAGAAGTAGTACCTTCCGAGCAAGATATCCATCAAGCCAATCTGTAATGGCTGCTGCAATGAAAATACTTGTTGTAGCAGTTCTTCCCCACCAGCAATCAACATAAAAGGCTATATTCAAAAAACAAAAAGTGATGAACAAAAAGCAATGGTGGATACGATCAAAATCAGAAACGCATCAGAATATCCAATTCAAGATTATTAAATCAAACGTATACAAAAGCTTTTAAGAATTTTGAAGGGAGTAACAAGTAAAGTACTCATAGCACTAAACTCAATTCAAAAGAGTTGTCTACTTTCTCCTTATACAGGAGAACGAGAGAAACTGTATCCAAGCGAAAAATATCTGAGCCGAAAGTGGATTTTAAAGAGCCAAAAACAGAAAACTCAGAATTGCATCAACGTGTAGATCTGATACTAAATCCTATCACACAACCAACAAGATATGTACGGACAACGACTACACCAAAATTCAACCATTATCGGGAACCTAAGAGAATCAACGTACTCGCAACGAGAACAGGAACGGCAGCAACACGGCCAAGTGTTAATACGGTAGGTAATGTAAGTATTTTAGAAGATAGCTCTGGAGGTAGAGACAATGGAGAAGAATGGCGACGGCGATTACGGAGCAAAGAATCTTCACCATCATCGTAACCACCAAAACTGTTCTGATCCACCTTCACGGCATCCCCTTTACCCATATCCGCCACAAGGCCTGATCTATAGATTTGACGATAAGGAAAAGAATCAAGGAAGGGCGGTGGAGAGAGCTCCTCGAAATCCGGAACCCTAAGCCTTTAGCAACGGCCAATAATAATGCAGCTTGGAGAGCGGCTAACGTGCGCTAGCGAGCGAGAGAGCAAAGACGTAACGTGCGCCGTGAATTTGACGTAGATTGATGATTGTTATTGAAGTAAATGACACTTTGGTTTTGGCCTAATAACGAAGAGGCACATACCACTGCTACTTATTGATGATTTGATTTGATTTTCTTAGATTCAACTTCTACGTGTACATATATGTCAATTTTTTGGAATCGTAATCTGCTTAATGTCAATATCAAGCATTGCCTATATATGGAAATGATCCGTGTTTAATTTACTTTTCTTTGGTTAATTATGTTAGGTCGGCCAAGGTCTATTCCAATTTTTTTTTTTTTTTTTTGACAACAAAAAGCAAAATAATTTAAAGCAAAGAAAAAATTCCGAACACCATGGAGGTGGACGGAAGTCGACATAAGAGAATAAAATTCTTCTTTTGCGAGCTGTTCGTGCGAGCACATCAGCATATTTGTTCCAAAGCCTGCTCCGGTACGTGATTGTGAACTGCGGAAGTTGAGTCTTCAAGAACTTAACATCCGCTATCTCTGCTGCAAATGAAGGCCAACGTGACGAATCCTCTAGAAGTTGAACCAGTTCCGTAGAATCCGTAAGAAAACTGGAACATTGATTGCTTGATGCTAATATACATTTTATCGCCCATATCAGGGCTAGCAGCTCTGTATGGAGAGGGGAAATACCACATCTAATTCCTGCGCTACCCATCATAACATGATCGGTATCTGATGAGAAAAACCAGCCAATCCCACTAATAGGATCCCCTGATTTTCATGATCCATCCAAACTACAGCAGTTTGGAATGTATTGCGAAACTTGAACACAATCTGGTGAATTCAGCGGTCCTGTATCACCTGGATTTCTTCTCGAGTCATTAGCGGAAAACCAGTCTTTTGCCTCATGTGAAGCAAGTCCTAGGATATCCAAAGGTGACCAGATGGAATTCTGAAAAGACATTGCATTTCTTGCCTTCCAAATATACCAGATCAGCCATGGGAAAGAACTGAAATGAAGAGACGACATGGCTTCATTCATCGCCCCACTAAATAAATAATCCATGTTCTGATAGAGGTGTTATGATGGGAAAGACCTAGGTAAGGACAGAATACCTGATAGTGCCCAACACTGTATTGCCGGTGGACATGTAAACAGTGCATGATTAATGGTTTCCCTATTATTACCACATCTTTAACAAAACTCATCTGCTCGCAACTTCCTTTTCAAAAGTTGATCATACACCGTAAGAGCACCCGAGAGTGCTTGCCAAAGGAAATGTTTCAACTTATTTGGAGCCTTTAGCTCCCATATTTTCGCCAATAGAGGTGAGATGGAAGGTTGAGTCGTCCATCCAATGTTATGGGCAGAAGATTCCGATAATGCTATCTCGTAGCCTAACTTAACCGTGTAATTTCCCGATTTCGTAAAATGCCAGCAAAAATGGTCAGAAATACGGAGAAAGGATCGGATGGAAAGGATATACGGTATGTCTTCCGGACTTATTAACTCCCTTATCAACGGTAAATTCCAACAGCTGGAATCTGTAAACATCAGATCGGATACTCGAAGGTCGGGTGGCACATCCTGGTGGCGACTCAAAACTAAGCGAGGTTTATCGGTAGGCAGCCACGAATCTCGGAAAACCCGTGTGTGGCGTCCCGAACCAATTACCCGGCGCATGCCCAACGATAAGAGGGACTTAGACTGGTAAATACTACGCCACCCAAAAGATGGACGGTAAGTAAGATTGGCATTGAGAACACTTTTATCCTTGAAGTATCGGCCTTTTAGAATACAGGAAGTTAGCGAATCTGGTCTTGAATGTAGACGCCAAAGTTGTTTGGGTAGCAGTGCATCATTAAACACTTGTAGAGAGCGAAAGCCCAAGCCCCCCCTGTTTTTTGGGCAAACACAGATTCTGCCAGGCCACCCAATGGATTCCTCGCGAAGAACCTGAATTATGCCACCAATAATTCGCAATTGCGCTTGTCATCTTTCTGAGTAAAGAGATAGGAAACTTAAAGCAGGACATTACATAAGTGGGTAAAACATGTGCTACCGATTTGATCAAAATTTCTTTCCCCATGAGGACCAACCATTAATCCGGGCATTAAGACGATCACGGATGTATGCAAATATTTGGGCCTTGGAACCCTGAAGTTGTTCTGGAATCCCCAGATACTTCCCCCCTCCTCCATCCGAGTAGATCCCCAGTCGCCTTTGAAGTAGAAACCGATCCTGGGGGGAATATGCTTACCAAAGATAATGGACGATGAAACTATCACATGATTTTTTTTGTATTATTAAAAATATTAATATTACATTATTAAAATGGCAACAAAAAATGTATGAAATAATGAAACATAAGCCACCGAGCGCTTGTAGTTTGGTGGCAGAGGTACCGAATTGTAACTCAAGCATTTTTGGTTTGAATCCCGCCAATGGTATATGTAAATTTTCTTTGAAATGTAATGTTGACAAAAAAATGAAACATAGGCCATGTACTTTTACATATAGCGACAATAACATCGATCAACGAAAGCGATTAGGGATACCTTCTGTTGTTCGTTTCACAGTCGCTACAATAGCGACAGGCTGTCGCTCGATCTATCGATGTGTTGCTCGTTTGGTTGTTGATGCGAATAGTCTTAAACATTCGGGTTTTGTTTTGGTTCAGTTTAAACAATTTTCGGTTTTTTCGGATTGAGAAATATAAATACATCTCGGATATCTAGTCTAAATCGGATCAGTTTTGTTTTGGGAAGTTTATTAAACTCGTTTTCTATTAGAAAAGCCGAAAAATCCGAAAAATATGAAAGACCCGATAAAAAAAACTTGTAAAACCAAAAATAAAAACTTAATATGTCCAATCCTACTGCGATATGTCGCCAAAAAAGCGTAGCGAAAACGGTTTTTCCCGCAAAAAATGTGAAAATCCGTTTTCTCGCAGAAAACGTGAAAACACATTTTACCGTGAAAACATGTTTCTCTGTTTTTGGCAGGAAAAAAATTTGTGCATTCTTGGTGAAAAAATCCAGTTTTATGTATGATTGGTTGCTATGTTGTTCATTTGAGTGTTGCTGCGACTACTTGCTATATTTGTTTTATATTTAAAATTTTTGTAAAAAAAATAAATTTGTTCAAAATTGTTTATATATAATCAAATTTAATAATCAAATTAATTTATTATACTATATATAAAATTAAGTTTTGTATATTTGTTTATATTTTTCTTACCTTACTTTAATATAATTTAATTTAACTATTTGTATATTTTATTTTAATATTTGAAATTATTTTAATTTATTTACTTATTTTACTTTCTTTTAATTTTTAGAATTTAATTTATTTTAATAATTTAGTTTTCAAGATTATTTTAACTACTTTTAATTGATTTTAGTTTTGTAAATTTATTTATATTTTTAGAATTTATTTTAATTTATTATGATTTCTATGTAATTAAATAATATTATGATTTTTTATTTAATTTAATAATTAATTTTATTTTTTAAATAGTTGTCGCTGCTACCAGTCGCTGTCGTTTGGCTGTCAGCGAACTATCGCTGAAAAAGTGAGCGATCAAAAATCGTTTTCGCTGGTTTGAGTCATTGGTTGCTACGACAGACAAACGAACAACAACTTGTTGTTAGTTTTAATTGATGGTCGTTGTCACTAGTCGCAACGGCATACAAACGAATAAAAATATGCTGATATCGCTAGTGAGATGCAAACGAACAACCCTATAGTTGGAAAAAGAATCAGTGGATTCGAAAAAGCTTAAAAAGCACAAAAATACAAACTCTTTTGAACATGGAAATGACCCAAAAACTCAAGCCCATATAAAAAAGTGTGGATGGTTAAATCCACAAGATGAATTTGTTAAACTATTTTCAATGAGTAGTTCGATGAGTCTAGTTTAAGAAGGAAAAATACACAACTCAAATCAATACGAAAAAGGATTTTATTGATTTGTTTAAGATTGAATACACTTATGATTACAAATGATTTCACTAATGATTAGAGAATTTTCCAAAGATCCTTCTCCTTATCTTCCTTCATGCTTTTATAGTCCTCCATCTTAGCTAGGGTTGTTCCAATCTTCTAGGTTAGTTAATCCTACAATCTCGGCGAATCCTTTAAAATCGGAACCGCTTTGACTCGGTCATTACTTTTTTGGACTGCACTTATATCCTCCTAGGTTTGATTATGTATTGGGTACTCAGCTGTCCTTTTGATCTACTCAGGTAGTTTGCTCTCTCAGCTAGTCCTTCTGCGATTATGCCGAATCGACCTGGGAAATTATACTAGTTGGAATCAAATCGTGCTGAGAGGGTTTCGACACCAACATATTAGCCCCCATGTCTCCCTACGAGCTTAGCAAGTTAGGTGACCTCCGATAGATCAGATAGTCGGCTCTCAACAGGATTTTGACTTGTGAATTTTTCTTGCTAATTGCTCCCAGAAAAGGAGAATATCATGACTTGATTTTGACATCACTTCTCCGAGGATCCGATTTTGGGCAAAACATTTACCCTTATCACCCTTTCGACTGTTGGGATTTCGGTTGATCTCCCATGGGATTGATTTGATAGATTTTTAAGGGGAAAGTTATGATTTCAAATAAAATAAAATTTGGAAATCTCAACAGTCTCTTAGGTTCCTTCAGCTATTCGAGGCGATTTTGTTTGTTTCGAAATTCAAAATATGAAAAAGTAGCCAAGTTGGTTATCATTGCCCTACAAAAGCAACTCACCACTCCCTAGACAGTTATTACTGCCTCTCTCTCCTTCAAGTGGATGGAACCGCTTCTTTCCACTTCATTTTCAACCGCCATTTCTCTCTCTCCAGGACGTGACAAGGTAAAAGCTTATTCCTGTTTTATCCTCTCTTTTTTAAAAAAAATTTCTGCTAGGGTTCTTGATTTCTCTCCTGTTCAGATTCCTCTTGATCTTCCTCGGCTTTCTTCTTCCCTTCCTCCTTATTTTCTAATTTTTCCTCCATCTCGATTTGCTTACTATGTCCAAACAACTCGTATTCCATTCTTGGAGTAGGAGTTATTCGTCGCATCCTGCGGCTAGCGTCAGTATCGGGACGCCGACAGTCTCCGGTATGAAGTCCAGGGCGGTCGCGGCCCCTAGGATTATGAGTATCTCTGATTCTCTCTCAACTATTGCGTCTATGGCGTATATCTGGGAACAGTTCGATTTCCCCTATGATATCAGATTTCTCATTCCCGAGCCTGGCCAATTTTTGGACAATCCCCTCCTAGGTTCGTTACTGTCTTTGAAATCTTCTTTAAAACCTGCATATTTTGTTGTCCGGTCCCGGATTTTTCGGTCTAGTATGCGCGCCACCGGGGAATGGTCTTGTGCCAAATGATGCCCAAAAGGAATCAACATGCGATCTTCTTGATGATTCGGGCGAGGGAGAACAGATTTGAGCTATGTTGTGATATGTTCGAGGTGGCTACCTACATTAAAAGGGGTCCAAAATGTGGTCTATGGTATCTCGTGAATAAGCCCAACAAGGGGCTTACCACTGGGAAAAACCCGAGGGATGAAACCGACTGGGATCAATTTTATTTCTTCCTAGAAGTCAATCACTTTTCTTTCAGCATGAAAGGGCCTGGCGACCTACAGACGTGGTGGACCAGAGAAATTGGTGTGGACCACTTTAAATCTTCCAACCATTTTTCATTTTCCTATTTCCCTTGTTTGACATAAATCCACATCGTTCTTCTGTCCTTGTCCGTGTTTAGTTTTATTGCGGCTAATGATTTATCGGTATAACTGACTTCACTTTTGATTTTTTTTATATCAGTTCCGCTTCTGGTCCAGGTCGAGAACCCTTCTTCTGAGTATTTGAATAACTGGAATCTCCTAGCAAATAATCGGCTGAACAATTGGAACACTTTTGACGGGGAGAGAGTTCCCGTAGTTGGCTTCCGTTAAAGCTTCTTTCTGAACCATCCTTGAGTAAGCACATGAGTTGTTTCCCCCCCCCCCTTTCTTCCTTTATCCAGATTATGCGACATTCTCCAAATGGCTTTGTGTTGGTACCCCAACTTTGTGTCCGTCTGTTGCAATGAAGGACCCAACGCCTTATCACGAAGCTCGCAGATTAAAATGTTCTCAGGGGGTATTTGGCTCGATGAACCCCAACATTACCCAGGAAATAAAAGCACATAGGGAGCAGATCCCAATGGAAGTAGACCATATTGAAGTTTCTGATTCGTCACGCGGTGAATCTTGTCGAGACAAAATCGTAAGTTCTGGGAAGAAAATGTCTCGTTCTCCCCCTGTGCGTCGCAGGTCTCGCCACCTCGAGGCTCCAACTGAAAAGAGAGCCCGTACTCAGGAGCTGTCTCCGATTAGAGCCCATGATTATGGTGGATTCTCATTTAGCTTCACATGGCCGAACTAGTCCTCCATTGTCGAGGAGGAAGATCAAAGCTCCGTCTAGGTGGGCCCAAAGTGTATGATCACAGGTCATTCTCAGTGCATAAGTAGTATGTTGGATGGGCTCGTTCCCATGCCGAGGTATGGATACTTACATGCTATTCATTTCGCGTTCTGATTTGGCATTTTGATTCGACTGAAACATACCTTATTATTCTCAGAACGCAGCTCTAACGAATCGATTGGTGGGTGTGCTGGACGATGAGCTTAGGAAGGCAAAATGGAATTCAAGTGTTGAGTTGGTTGCCGACGCGACAGCTAGGGCCGACAAAGCCATTGCCGAGATAAAAGCTACAGTGGGGAGGGTGGAAGTGTTGACTGACAAAAATGGCAAGCTAAGAGTTGAGGTTACCGAGCTGGAAAATGTGAGAAAGAGGGATTCCGAGAGGCTGAATGAAGAGATGATCCGTTATGACAGAGCTAAGAAGAAACTAAAGGATGAGGTAGGTAGTATGGCCAAGGAGTTGGCGTCTGTTCTAGCTGAGATGGATGATTAACTTGCATAGAAAGTAAAGGGTAAAGAAGACGAACTGAACGAGATGTTCTCAAAGAGGATGGATTGGGTCAAGGGGAAAATTGTGAATGAGAGAGTGTACCAGGAAAAATTAGTGCAGGTGGAGCAGATCAAGGGAAACCTGGAGTTGATCAATATGTTGCTCCGAAGGGAGACTATGTTAGAGTATAAGAATGAGGACCTGGAAAAGGATTTGGTGGATTTTAAGGAGGAACTAAAAATGTTTGACTTCAAAGAACTGAACGCAGAAAAGGACTGGGTGGCGTCGCCAACTGGATCTGATCTGAGCAGCCAGCCAGGTGAGACCTTTGAATTAAACTTAGTCAGCATTGTTAATCCCTACGGTTCTAACTTCTCGTTTTTTCTCCCAGCCGAGGAAGCTGCAGTTGATGAGGAAAAGGAAAAGATTTTTGCTGAGGGGATCGCAGGTGGTGATGCTACTGAGGGGGTAGTGAACAGTGGAGTTGTCGAGGGGGGTGACGTGAATGCTGGTGGCGCGTTAGAAGAAGCCGTTGAGGTCGCAATACGTATTGGGGAAGCTGCAACTATTGCAAGGAAAAAAGCCCCCGGGGGTCGTGGTGGCGATCTGGCGGGGATGAGCTAAACATTTGCAGTGTCCTTTATCCCTTCTTTTCAAGTTTTTTTTTTAAAGTCTAGNGGGGGGGGGGGGGGGGGGGGGGGGGGGGGGGGGGGGCTTTACCCTAACTGCTTGATTTTTTGCTCACTTGGTTTCCTCGGGAGGCTTGTACCTGAAACTTTAAGTTGCTCAAATTATGTGAATATTTGGGTTTATGACTTTTCTTATGTTTGATATTTGGGCCAAGTTTAGGCTTCTGCCTAGGTGTCGTGATATTTTCTTTAGTGGTTATGTAGGTTCTAACCTAGCAGGGGCCCACGTTTATATGATATCAAATTTATTTTTGTACAATGATGTTCTTATTCGAGTGATCAAATGTTTAAGTGAGTGATATGTGTTCCAACCTTTAAAAATTTGTAATGTGTTTCAATGTATTGTTGCGAGGCGGGGCTCGAATTTAGCGCTTATACCTTGCTGAGGGTTGCTCAAGCTAANCGGGGGGGGGGGGGGGTGTGCGATGTATTGTATGACTGGCTAGATCGTACAATGTGGTGTGAGTGGATAATTGTTTTTCATTTTGAGTATTGTGTTATAGGAAAATTTATTTAGAGGTTTAGATGGTTTTACCTGAAAACAAACTTCAAAGGTTTATGTGGCTCCCTGCAGGGACAATATGGTGTTCTTTCCTCGGTTTCATCGGAGTATTGGTAAATAGGATTGGCGAAAACGATAAAAATTGCATCGGGTGGTGCTTGGGATGGTATCTTCATGTTTGGAGGTTTGTTGTCTTTGTAGGAGCCCCCGGTTAGGTCAGGCTGAGTTAAGGTGTAAAGGACGTATACATCTCCCCCATTTTTTGAGAAAAATTAATATGGAAAGAGAGGGCGGGCAGGGTCGGAGTGTAAAAAACAAATACATCTTCCCCATTTTTCGAGAGAAAATTATAAGGAAAGAGAGGGCGGGCTGGGTCGGAGTGTAAAAGATAAATACATCTCCCCCATTTTTCGAGAAAAATTTATAAGAGAGGAAAAGACGGGCTGGATGGGAGTGTAAAGGACAAATACATCTCCCCCATTTTTCTCAAAAAATTTATAAGAGAGGAAAAGGCGGATGGGTCGGAGTGTAAAGGAAAAATACATCTCCCCCATATACTAAAGCAAACGGTGAGTCGTTAGTACCCCTCCTGGGCGTTTTCCGATAAGACCAGAGTACCCATTCCAACTCTTCGGCCCATCATCCCTTTTTCGCGTCTAGTCTATTCTTTAGGTCGTCTAATATTGTCTTGTTTTCGCCTTCGGTTTGGCAGTTAGCTTGTGGATAATATGGAGTCAAGAAAGTTAGGTTTATCCTCATTCTTTCGCAAAAAAATACTTGAACCTATCAGAGGTGAATTGAGGGCCGTTGTCGGTATGAATTTCATAGGGGATTCCATGGCTGCATATTCTGTTTTTCCAGATGAAGGATTCTACATTCTCCGACTTGACTTTAGCGAATGATTCAGCCTCTATCCATTCAGAAAAATAGTCTGTTAGAACGAGAAGGAAATGTTTCTGCTTTGACCTATGCATCGGGCCAATTACGTCCATGGACCATCGCATGAAAGGGTATGGCGCTGTGATGGATTGCATCTCCTCAGTGGACCTGTATATCAATGGTGCATGTTTCGACACTTCTCACATTTTAGGGCGTGTTGTTCGCAATATAACCATGGTTGGCCAGTATATAATAGCCGTATCATTTTATTTTGAATGCCACTGCCTTGCCGCCTGAGTGGTTTTTGCACGCTCCATCATGGACCTCCCTTATTATTTTATTTGTCTCGTATCCGTAGATGCACTTCAGCAGTGGGCCACATATGCTCCATTTGTAAAGGTTCCCATCCAACTGGGTATATCTTACACTTTTTGCTTTAAGTTTCCTGGCGTCCCATTTCTTAGGTGGTAGGATCCCGTCAGTGATGTACGCGAGTATTTCTGTTCTCCAATCTAACTCCATCTCGACCTCGTCTGTTTCCATTGGAACTTCGTCTTCTTCGATATACTCCGGGTCTGGATTTGCGTTGTATTCTTTGATCGTTTCTTGTATGACGCATATGGATTTAGGGGCAGAGATGCTGGGTGTTTTGATGGTTTAGAGGGGTATGACTCTGATGGCTTGGGGATATGTAGTTGATGCTAGGGTGGCCAAAGCGTCGCCGGGAGTGTTTTCTCCCCTAGGTATTTTGATTAAGTCAAAATCCCAAAAATCTTTAGATAAAGTTTTCATTATATCTAAGTACGCTTCCATCTTGTCGTCCCTTGTTTCGTAGTCGCCGCTAAATTGGTTTGCAACCAGCTGGGAGTCTCAGTAGGATCTGACTTTTTTCCCCGATAGCCGCCGCTAGGCGCATGCCGGCTATCATTTCTTTATACTCGGCTTCGTTGTTTAACGCTGCAAATTTTAGCCAGAATGATTGTTCGATCATCTCCCCCGTTGGGGTGATCAGTCGTATCCCTACTCCTAAGCCGTGTTTCGAGCTGTCAACGTACAACGACCATCGTGCCTTGTTGGCTTTGGACGGGATATCCATCTCAGGAGGTAACTCTATCAAGAAATCTACTAAGACTTGGGACTTTTCACATGTCATACTTTTGAATTCTATATCGTGCTCGCTGAGTTCGATAGCCCATTTGGACAATCTCCCCGATTGGTTGGGAATGTGTAGGATTGTCCGCAACGGTTGATTGAAATATACGATGATTGAGTGTGACTAGAAGTAAGACCGTAGCTTCCTTGCCGAGTGTACTACTGCGAGAGCCATTTTTTCTATTGTCAGGTATCTGGTTTTTGCATCGTCTAGGATTTTGCTGAGGTAGAAAATTGGCTTTTGGTTGACCGGTTCTTCACGCACAAGGACTGAACTGATTGCGTGTGGTGATACTGCTATATAAAGATGTAGGATCTCCCCTTTTATTGGTTTTGACAGGACGGGGGGGGGGGGGNGGGGGGGGGGCGTCGCTAGGTAGGTTTCCAGGTCTTTAAATGCCAGCTCACATTCTTCGTTCCAAATAAATTTTTTATTCTTCTTCAGGAGGTTATAAAACGAAACGCATTTGTCTATTGATTTGAATATGAACCGTGTTAAGGATACTATGTGGCCGTTCAGCCTCTGCACCTCCCTTGTGTTCTTGGGTCATGGCATCCTCAGCAAAGCGTTGATTTGCTTGGGGTTGGCTTCGATTCCCCTCTTGGTCCCCAAGTAGCCTAAGAATTCTCTAGAGGTCACTGCGAGGGTACACTTAGCTGGGTTTAACATTATCCCGTATGTGTTTAGTATTTGGAAACAGGTGCGCAGGTCGCCCACATGATTGTCTTCATCGGAAGACTTGACGAGCATGTCGTCTATATAGACTTCCATCATTTTGCCGAGCTGTTCCGAGAACATCTTGTTGACTAGGTGTTGGTAAGTTGTGTCAGCGTTTTTCAGGCGAAAGGGCATCACCTTATAGCAATAAATACCTCTGTTCGTAGTGAAAGCGGTTTCTCCCTATTGTCTGGATGCATGAGTATTTGGTTATAGCTTGAGAAGACGTCCATGAATGAGAGGAGCTTATAACCGGCTGTGGCTTCAACGAGTTGGTCTATGTTTGGCAGCGGGAAACTGTCTTTGTGGCATGCTTTTTTCAGGTCGGTGAAATCTATGCACACTCTCCACTTCCCGTTCTTTTTTTTACCATCACGGGGTTCGTCAACCATTATGGATATTTCACCTTGGTTATTGATCCTGCCCCCAGCAATTTCTCCACCTCGTCTCCGACTGCCTAAGCTCGTTCGGCGCCCAACTTGTGCTTCTTCTGCTTAACTGGCTTGTATATCGGGTCGACGTTCAGTTCGTGGAACATGATATCTAAGCTTATTCCTGGCATGTCTGTCATGTTCCATGCGAAAATGTGTTTGTTTTCTTTGAGGAAAAAAATTAGTTCCTCCTTTAGATCTTTTCGCAGCTTTGATCCTTTGTCAATGCAGCGCTTTGGGTATCCAGGACAGATGCAATACTGTGTCACCTTGTCGAGCTTGGATTCCTCGTATACTGGCTCCGCAGATAGGGTCGGCTCTCCGATTTGTACTTGCTATAAAATCTTTTCCTTGAGTTAGAGCTCAGCTAGATAACAGGCTCGGATTGACCTTTGACTTCCCTTGCTTGTTTTAATCCCTTCTTTAGTGGGGTATTTGACGCATTGATGGTAAGTGGAAGGGACAACCTTCATTGCCTTGATCTAGGGCGTTCCTAAGATTGTGTTCTATATCGCCGGTCTGTCTATTACCGTGAACTTAATCATCCTCAATATTCCTGTTGCGCGCATAAGCAACTTGATTGTCCCAATAGTCATGGAGGTCTCGCTCATGAAACCGATTAATGGTGTTGGAGGTCCTTCGATCCGAGTCAAGTCTATGTCCATTTTTTTCAAGGTTTCTTTGAAAATCAAATCTACCGAGCTTCCAGTATCTATGAGCACCCTTGCAATCCCATATTCTTCTAGGATTAGGTCGATGACTAGTGGGTCAGCATGAGGTATGTCGAGCCATGTGGTGTCCGTCTTGTCAAACGCTATAGGTTCCCCTCCCTCCGGGGGCTTGACTTGCCATTTCTCGCATGAAGCCGCCCTGCGTCCATAGGCTTTAATTGCTGTTACCGAGTTGATGCCAAATTGATGGTTTCCCATGATCATGTCAATCCATTTCTTGAATGGTGGGGTTGGAGCAATCTGAGGTAATTCTTCTCGAGTCCGCTTTGGGGGATTAGTATCTTCACTTTGGTCCTCTGTTTCTGGCTGGGAAATCGTAGCTTTCGCCTTGCTGGGTTCGATTAACTCTCCAGATTGGTATTTGCTATAGAGGAAAGATTTGAAGCTCTTGCATTCCTCGGTGGAATGGAAAACTTGGTTGTGGTAATTGAAATTTTTCTTAATGCTCCCTTGTTCCTCAAATCGTTTTCATTGGTTCCAAGGTCCATCTTTGGGTTTTCCGGCAAAAAAAGCTTGGTTCTCTGTTGGGGGATTTTGCCTTGGGGCAGCCACCTGGTTTGCTGAATTTTTCTCCCGGCTCCTCTTCCGCATTTTGATCAAGTCCTCCTCTATTCTAGAGAATACTTTTCCCCGGTGCAGTTTGTCGTCGATCGTAGCTGGAGGGTTCAATATTAGATCCTTTCGGAATTCAGATTTTCCCCATACCGCATTTTTGAGGGCAATGATGGCAGCGTTATCGGTGACCACCACTCAGGATATTACTTCCTTGAATCTGTCAATGAATTGTCAGAGTGGCTCGTTTGGACCTTGAGTCATGCTTCACTTGTTTGCGTTTGAGATATCTCTCTTGATGTATACCGAATAGTGTTTCAGGATCATCAAACTCATCTAGTTAAAGTTGTGGATTGAACCCTTAGGTAGTCAGGAAAACTAGATGAGTGCCGACGCCTGAAGATGTTCGCTGAAGCGTTGGCAATACCCCACGTCTTTTTCGTGCTCATCGAACTGCGCTCTTCCGACTGCGATACGAAAAGCGGTCATATACGCGATGGGATCCGTCTTTTCTTCGTTGAAAGGAATTTTAATTTTCCCTACACCTTGGCGTATTTATATGTGGGGAGTACGGGCTACGGAGAGTCTCCTCCTTCAATCAATCCAGATCAAGCGCCGAGCTGATGGCCTGATGTACCTTAGAGTTCATTTGTTGAATGGCCTCTTGAAGGGAATTTTTCATCTCTTGGATTTCCCTGGTTGGGTGCTGAGNGGGGGGGGGGGGGGGGGGGGGGGGGGGGGCGTGCATCCTCCTCACTCTCACCGGGCTCGCCTTTAAAGTTTTTTGATAGGTCAATTTGGTCGTCCTCGTCATCCGAAGCCTCAGGGATCGCGGTGTGACTCAGTTGTTCGAGGTCTTCATTGGATTGGTCGCCTTACGGATTGGACTGTTCCCCGTCGGGGTCATCATTTGGTACGGTTTCGGTAGCATCAGAGCAGCGTTCGTGTGTCTTAACTGAGCGCAGGGTCGAAGTGAAGCGCAATCTCCTAGAGTGTTCCCCTGAAGTGGGATATCACCGTGAAAAGGTCTTGGTCGGACGCCTCTGCGAGGAGGTTACTGATAGGCTTAGAATTTAATCCTAGTCTATTACTGCAGAGACAGTTCAATGTAGCA
>OVBE01006944.1:0-19116 GCA_900406425.1 Iberis pinnata | reverse complement strand
TGTTATATCATTCACGTGTTTCATTCATATGAATGTATATAATTTACGTGAATGTATTTAATTCATAAACTAGAAACCAAGATTTTAAAATTTTATGTTAGATAATATTAAACNAGTAATTGAGTAAGATGTAAGTACCCAAATACAAATGGATTTAAAACATACCTTTTTTCCAAATTATGAAACATAAATGTGTCTATATAACAAATTTTTTCTATAAACTATTACAGGCAGGAGGACATGAGTGCTATCATTCGAGATGTTTGTCCGGATACGGAATGATACTGGTCCGTCCAGATCTTGCTCCCGGTATACCTTTATATACCCGAGTTATAGTCGATGTTGACATCGCCATAACCAAGGTCCCATTTTCTCCCACTCAATATTTTTTTTATGTATATCGTGACTAGAACCAGATATATATGTCAATTTGGAAAATTTGGAATTTGAGTTTGGAATAGATTAATATAATTGGAAATGAATACAAATACGCCTACAGAGAACTTCTCGATGATAATCTATAAAAATAAAAATAAAATTGTCACTAATAACTTTTTAAATATAAAGTTGATAGGAGTAGCCAAATTTTATTATTATTAATGTAGTTATCAAAAACGAATATCAAATATGTTCGAGTATACAAATAGAGTACAAGGTTTTGTGAATTAAAAAAATATATATTTCTTCTTCTTACAAAAGTGGGTATTTGTAGATATATATAGGACAAAGCCAATGGGAACTGGTGGTTGTCTTTCAATAAACAAGAAATTGGGTTCTGGCCATCAAGCAGGTTCAAAGAGAGCTATGGGACAATGGTAGAATGGGGAGGTGAAGTGTTCAGCTCTTCATCTCCAAGTCCTCCCATGGGGAATGGTCATTTTCCTGTGAGAAACCCTAATAAGGACTCTTATATCCGTCACATCTCCATCGTCGACGAAAACTATAACACCGATAACATTGAGAAGAACACAGAGACTTATTCAGACAACAATCGTGGTTATAAAGTGATTGACGCACCGAAATCATCTTGGACTGATACAGGTCATCTTGTTCTTTATGGAGGTCCCGGAAAAATTTAGGCCTTATTTATATTATACAAATTGTAATCTCATAAAGATGCCCATTAAGGGAAGAAAATAAATGAAAGAATATTAGTGTAAATACCTTGTGCCCAAAACAAACTAAAAGACAAAACATCCCTAATTAAGTGCGCTATTTCTACAAGGGATTTTCGAAAATACCACATACTCTCAAAGGTTCCAAAAATAATACAATTTTTTCAAAAATACCATAAAAATATTTTTCTTCCCAAAATATCACAAATTTGAAAAAGCTTAAAACTTCAAATTTAAACCCGAAATCCCCACCCCCCAAACAAAACTCCACTTCTTCAAAACTAAATTTTAATCTCTATTTAGTGAACGAAAACCCAAAATTTTAATTTCTAAACCATTAAAATGCACTTTTAATATTTGTAGTGTGTTTTGGAAAAAAATTAGTGGTTTTTTTTAAAAAAGTGGGAGTGTGTGGTATTTTTGGAATTTGAATTTCTTATGATGATATTTCAAGGAGTTCTTCCTAATACTAGATTATCTTTATTTTTATATATAACATATTATTTGAGAGATTAATTCCCATGTATAATTCATATTATTATACTTTATAATATTCAAAAGATGCCTAGGGTTTTGGGAGGCGAGAACGAGGTGGCTAGGGCTTCGGAAATCGTGATGCCAGTTGACGTTATGCACAAGTCTCCTCCGTAGATATATGAGGCTTTCATGGGCTCAAAAAGTTTCGAGGAGTGGAGAAAGAGGAATTGTGTTACCAAAAAGTGTGATAAACGATGCTTATGTGGAATAGGTGCATGTTTTTGAAGTTTTTGGGTGTTCGGTTCAGAATAGCGATGTTGACAAGGAAATTACATGATTTATGGAAGCCTAAAGGTGGTATGTATGTGATGGACTTGCCGAGGAACTTTTTTATCGTGCGAGTACATATACATGGAAGCTTTAACAGGGGGGCCTTGGAAAGTATTCGGGAATTATCTTATGGTGCAATGTTGGACCCTAAAGTCTTATCAGTTGAGGGATGATATTGTTACAACGCCGATTTGTGTTAGATTGATGAACATTCCAGTGAATTTCTACCATAGAGCAATATTGATGAGTATTGCTAATTGTATTGGACGTCCAGTGAAGGTGGATCTGATGATATTTTATCTGGAGAGAGCTAGGTTCCCAAGGGTTTGTGAGGAGGTGAATCTAAAACCATCGTTAAAGGGAACAATCATGATAAATGGTGAACGGTACTTTGTGTCTTATGTAGTTCTTGCGAATATTTTACCAAAGTGTAAACTTTTGGGGCATCTAATTCAAACATGTAAAATTATCACACATAGGCACGAAATAGCCACAACAAAACCGTGGCTAACTCGAAATTAGCCACGAAAAATCTACTTGCCACGACATAACAAAACGGTGGCAAATTCGTAGTATTTTCGTGGCTAAATTTAGCCACGAATAAAGACAGTGGCTAAATCGTGGCTAGTTACCGCACTCAAGTCGGAGCAGGGAATATATTCCAAAATTTAGCCACGATTTGAATCNTGGCTAAATTTAGCCACGAATAAAGACAGTGGCTAAATCGTGGCTAGTTACCGCACTCAAGTCACGTCAATCATATATCAGCAAGTGGAGCAGGGAATATATTCCAAATTTTAGCCACGATTTGAATATGTGACTATTTCGTGGCTATTTTTTCTTCTTATTTAGACGCTACAATTCTCAATCAATCTTCATTCTCATTTTTACTCTGTTTCTTTCTTTCAAACTCTCTGTTTAATTGAAAAGTCATTAAAAAGGTACTTCATCTCATACTTTTTTCTCTTCTTACTCATTTTGTTCACTAAATATCCATAAATGTCTAATTTTTTCCGATCGAGAGAGTGGATGGATCGACATATAGATCCGGTAAAAAATTGTGTATCAGAAGAGTTTATGGAGGGGATTAATGCATTTCTTACATTTTCTTGTAATCAGGAGTCCTACAAAGACCAAAAAACTATGTTGTATCCTTGTGCATGGTGTAAGAATCAAAAGCAGTGTGATGCAAGAATTGTATATAACCATCTTTTTCGAGTCGGATTTAAGGGAAATTACTATGTTTGGTCGAGCCATGGAGAAAATTGTTATGATGTTGGCGGTTCTTCGAGGCCAAGTAATTTTGCAAGTGAAGAAGCAACATGGAATGATTAATCTACAAATTTTCAGGTTTCAAATGATACTTACCAAAAACTTTCATATGCAAATGTTAATGTGGGAGATGAAGTGGTGTCACCCCATGTTTTGGAAACAACCAATAAAGAGCCATATGATAACATATTTCAAGCTTTTGAAGATGCAAATCAACCCCTTTACGAAGGGTGTCCTGAAGGAATTTCTCAATTATATATGGCTTCACGTATGATGAAAGCAAAAACTGATTATAATTTGGCAGATGCATGCGTAGATGAGATATCACAGATGTTTCAAGATGTTTTGCCAAAGCCAAATAAACCTCCATCATCATACTACGAGACGAAGAAATTGACAAGAAAACTTGGCTTACCAATCGTTAAGATTGATGTTTGCGAGGATAATTACATGATATTTTGGAAGAAAGATCAAGAATTGATGCGTTGTCGGTTTTGTGGTAAAGATAGATACCACATTAACAACGGAAAAGGAAAAAGTCGACCTAAGCAAAGAATTTTTTATTTGCCAATTACAGAACGGTTGAAACCCCTATACCAATTAGAGACGACTGCATCTCATATGCGTTGGCATGCTGAACACTAATGTCCTGAAAGAGAAATGCATCACCCATCAAATGGAGCAGCATGGAAGAATTTTAATATGGTATATCCTAATTTTGCTTCTGAAAATCGCAATATTTATCTAGGCTTATCAACAGATGGATTTAATCCTATTGGTATGAATGGTGAAGCACACTCGCTTTGGCCTGTGATCATAACTTCTTATAATTTGCCACCCAGTATGTGCATGAAAAGGGAATACTTTTATCTGTCAATACTAGTTCTCGGACCAAAACATCCAAAGAAAAGTCTAGATATCTATCTCCAGCCGTTGATTGAAGAATTGCATAGATTGTGGAGTGATGGTGTGGAAGCGTACGATATATCTAGAAAACAAAGATTCACCATTCGAGTTGCATTGATGTGGACAATCAGCAACTTTCCGGCATATGGCATCTTATATGGCTGGATGACGCATGGCTGTATAGCTTGCCCATACTATTTAGAAGATACAAAATCATTTTGGTTACCACATGGAAGAAAACATAGTTGGTTTGTTTGCCATAGAATGTTTTTTCCTCAAGATCATCTTTATAAGCGGAATGTTCAATCCTTTAGACGAGGAAAAATAATAACAAGTACTCCTCCTCCATGGTTGAGTGGAGGACAAATTCTTTATGAAACAATAAACAGCATTGTGGGGTTGCGCAAAACAATTGATTGTGGAACATGGTGAAGCATGACTGTTCAAATAACTCTTAAAAAAATCGAGAAGAGGAGGTAGGAGTTGATGGTTTTACGACGGTGAGGAGACAAGGGTCAAGAACGTCATTGAACGACAAGAACCACAAGACAGTACGGGAAAAGGTTAGTGTTGATCGGGGAAGATGTCAGCGGAAATTGGGCATCGTAAGGATAAAGAGATATTCGTGACATCGAATCGTTTTAAGGAGCTTGATAATAGCTCATCAAATTATGGTGAAGGTGTGGAAGTGGTGAGTTTAAAAGAAAATAAGGAGAACGTAAATAATTTCAAGGGGTTTCATGCTAACAGATCTAGTGGTAATCGAGTTGTAGCAATAGAGGAGACTAAGGATGGGAAAGAAAGAAATGGTTCTAACGATGCATTAAAAGCCACGGGTATTGGTAACAAAAATCATATGGATAAGAATGGGAGTAGAGTGTATTTAATAAACCACGAAGAAGCTTAGTATTCGGGCCAACAAGAGGAAAGGTGGAACTCTCGACTTCTGGAAAAAGGTTACGTGTTGAGAATATCCCATTTGGTCGAGAGGGAGGATTTTTCATACACGAGAAAGACATGACTATAGGTGATGATAAGATGAGTATGCCATGGTATTGGTTTTGAAAACTCGTTCCATGTAGATGTTGAATGGCAGAGCGGAGAGTTGTGGTTATTATGGCGTTCAAAGTTAGGGGAGATCATGATTGTGAAGTCGTCTAGTCAATATATTCATGCGACAATTCAGAAAGATATGATAGTTATGCATGTTATTGTTGTGTACGCAGCATCGTCAGTAATTCGAAGAAGTGGATTATGGGCTGAGCTTAATGGGATTATTAGAGGCCTTAGAGAGCCGGTGATAGTTGGTGGTGATTTCAATACCATTGTAAGTATGGATGAAAGATCGAGTGGAAATGGACGGTTGTCTACTAATTCTATGGAGTTTAAGGATTGGATTAATGAGTCGATGTTAATAGATATAGGCTTTAGAGGGAATAGATTCACTTGGCGGAGAGGTAATTCAGTGGATACTTTTGTAGCGAAGCGTTTGTACCGCATTTTTTGTTGTAGTCAAACAAGACTCAAATGGACGAAAGCTAAGTTACACACTTACAATTTCTGGCCACCGACCATACACCAATGTACTTACAATTATTTCTGGATATGACTCGGGACCGAAGTAGACAACCATTTTGATTTGAAGCTGTTTGGCTAAGTCATGAAGGTTTTAAGGACTTAGTAGCTTCACAATGGGATTCTCGTGTGTCAACACCCATAGCTTTGTTAAAGTTACAAGGTGTATTAAAGGTATGGAATAAAAACGTTTTTCGTGATGTGCATAAACGTAAGGACAAGTTAATGATGGAGATTAAGAGGGTTCAAGAGAGTTTGCATATACAAAAAAATGATAACTTATTGCGGAAGGAATCATAATAATTGAAGGAGATTGATCTTGTGCTCGAGCAAGAGGATATGCTTTGGTTTCAAAAGTCTTGTGAAAAATGGATTAGTCTAGGTGATTGAAACACATCATACTTTCACACGAAAACGATCATTAGAAGATCAAGATATAAAGTTGAGTCCTTACAGAATGACGAGGGTTGTTTTTTTTTACATGATAAGGATGCTGGAGGAGTTAGTTGTGCAATATTATTGTAAATTGTATTCGTTGGATGAGGAGAATGCAAATGCGATTTTTTTGAACCGAGAAGGGTTCCCACAATTATTAGAAGGCGAGTTGGCAGAGTTGAACAAGTCTTTTAGTGCGTTGGATGTGGAGAAGGAAATTAAGAGTATGGGACATTTGAAGGCACTCGGGCCAGATGGGTTCCAATCGGTGTTTTATCATGATTACTGGCAGGTAGTTGGGTCGTTGGTTGTTCAATGTGTGCTTGAATTTTTTTAATCGGAAAACATGGCTCCGAGGTTAAATGATGTCCTTGTAGTCTTGATTCCGAAGATCGTCAAACGGGAGAATATTATACAGTTTCGCCTTATAAGTTTGTGTAATATCTTGTTTAAGACAATTACCAAAGTTTTGATGCTACACTTACAACAAGTTATGACAAAGTTGATTGGACCAGCATAATCGAGCTTTATTTCAAGTCGTCTAAGCACATATAACATTGTGGTGGTACAGGAGGCGGTGCATTTGATGCGTTGTAAGAAGGGTATAAAAGGTTGGATGTTATTAAAGCATGATATAGAGAAAGCTTATGGCAGAATACTATGGGATTTCTTACAAGAAAAATTAATAGCTACTAATTTACCTGAGAAATGGGTATCCCGGATAATGAAATGTGTGACTGGAGCTTCAATGAATGTTCTATGAAATGGTGAGAAGACAGAATCGTTTAAGCCAGATCGAGGATTACGTCAAGGTGACCTCTTGTATTTTTGCGTTGTCTAGAGCGTTTGTGTCATATGATATAAGTGGCAATAGATCAAAAGAAGTGGAAACCTATATGGTTGTCTCGGCAAGGGCCGCAGTTTTCCCATTTCTGTTTTGCAGATTGACTTGATTTTGTTTGCTGAGGCATATGTAGATCAAGTTATGATAATTTGAGTTGTTCTTAGGGAGTTTTGCGCAGCTTCCGGGCAGAGAGTTAGCCTCGGTAGATATAAGAATTTCTTCTAAGATAATATGAGTCGAGATTTGGCGTCAAGTATTTCTCTTGCAAGTGGAATACAAGCAACAAGATATTTCAGAAAGTACCTTGGGATTCCGGTGTTACATAAGTGCATCAATAAGGGGATTTTGGAAATCTAACAGAACGAGTTGCACCGGCGAGATGGAAAAGAAAAGTACTAAGCTTTGCGGGACATGTGACTTTGACTAAGGTATTGTTATCTTCCAACAGTTCACACTACGAGTACTATTGAACTACCAATAACAACACTTGATAGTATTGATAGGTTGTCACAAAATTTCATTTGGGGAACTACTCCGTAGAAGAAACGGTAGCACCTTATAGCATAGGATCGATTTTGTACGCCTAAGTATGATGGAGTTCTAGGGTTATGAACTGCTCGAAATATGAATATTTCACTCTTATCGAAGGTGGGTTGGAGACATTTGAATGATAATGGTTTGTTGGGGGCTCCAGCTTTGAGACATAAATATCAGGTGACAGGGAATATTGGCATCGGAGGAGTAGTTGACATGAGCCGATGATCGGTGTTATGGAGATCGGTAATGATGGAAATTCTACAAGTGGTTTTACCTAATCTACATTAGGTGGTAGGAGATGGGAGGAGCATAAGTTTTTGGAAGGAAAAGTGGCTTGGGAATTCACCACTTGTTTCTCGGATTGTTAATGTTCTGCCACAAGAAAATTTAGAGCAGAGGGTGAGTGAATTATGGCGTGATGGACAAGGTTGGATCATGGAGAGCTTAAATTTGTATCTTGATTCAAACACGATAATGCAGATACGGGTAGTAGTGGTGGATAACGTTACCGGCGCTACGGACCGACTCTCCTAGCGGGAATATGCGAACGGAGATTTTACGGTGAAGTCTGTTTATGGTTTCTTAACTCGTAACGTATGCCCAAGACAACATATGAAAAACTTATTTCATTGAATATGGAAGGTTAAAACGACCGAGAGAGTGAAATTGTTCTTATGGCTTGTTTCACAGCAACTAACAATGACCAATATTGAAAGAAGGAGAAGACGATTGTGTGATACGGGAATTTGTGATGTTTGTAAGATGGGTGAAGAGTCAATACTTCACATATTACGTGATTGTTCTTCTGTTGCAGGAATATGTAGGAGATTTATACCAAGCAATCGACAGGTGAATTTTTTCAAAGAACCATTGATGAACTGGATCTACTCCAACCTAGGAGTAAACGATCTTATTAATGGCATTGCATGGTCTACATTACTTTCCATGACTTTATGGTGGATTTGGATGTAGAGATATGACAATGTATTTGACGGGTTAGCTCGGTGTAGAGATCGGACACGTTTTGTCATTGATGTATCGAAATAGGTTTGGTCGTGTCATACACAAGGTACACTACAACATAGTCGATGAGTACGGGAAGAGGTGTTGTTGGCTAGAGAGCTCCTAGAAGTGGTTGGTTTAAGCTCAATACGGACAGAGTTTCTCGAGGTAATCTGGGAACTGCATCAGCTGGTGGTGTTGTGCAGGATAATATGGGTCAATGGTGTATTCGTTTTGCGGTAAACATAGGCGTTTTCTCAGCTCCTTTTAGCAGAATTATGGGGGAGTATAGTATGGTTTATATGTGGCTTGGGAGCTTGGGATTTGACAGTTGGAGTTGGAAGTCGATTCAAAGATGTTGTGGGGTTTCTTAAGAAGGTGACAAATTGATGAGAGCAGAAGAACACAAAGGTGTTTAGGAAAAAATATTATTGACTCTCATAATCATAAACTTAAGTATATACATGTTTATATAGTAAATAGATTTTCTAATCTAGAATATACAAAAATATCTGCAATAAATATTGACAAATATCCTGATTAATGTAATTGATATTCTAGATCTTTATTGATCTTCTTTCAATCTTGATTGTTGAGCTCGATCTCCTAATATCCCCCGGCAAGCTCAAACTTAGTTGTTGGTGTCAAAATCCCCTTAGCAGGATCCCACCTTATTTACGAGGTTGAGATGCATGATGTTCGGTATATATTCACCTCAGAATGGACTTAACTAGAAGGTATTCCACCTGTGTACATTTAAGAAGCGCCTGAGCACCCAACATATCACATGACTCAGGGAGACCAGAGGCAACCCGAGCAAGAAAAGATCGATGGATCGTGGTTAGTTTCATTGAGCGAGAATATCGGAACAACTGCTCAAAATATCCAGAAGCCCCGACAAGAATCGGAGAAAAACTTGAGGGGTATAAACTGAAGAATCAGAAGAGAGAGAAGGATCTTCTGTTTTTCTTTTACTTACTTGGACTTAAGTATTTTTGTACGCAAATTCAGACATTTTTGGGAAAAATCTTCGATTAACAAAATTTTCTTTTCATACAAATTTGAGTTGTGATAATTCTTTGTTAAGACGAAAATTGACGAATTCTTCATAAATATTTCATAAATTTTTTTTGTGGATTCTAGCATCTACAATTGGCGCTGTCTGGGTGAAGTGTCAAGATTTTCAAATGCAAAAAGAATAGCACAACCAGAACGATACACCAACACGATCCAAGCGATCCGCTAGACCATGCAGTCCATGTCGGAGAAACTAGAAATATTGGATGCTTTAAACAAAGTCCTTATGGATAGACTCAATAAAATGGCAAGAGGATCCGCATAACAAACAAAGGCTCTCACGGATTAACCACGACGATCGCCCAACACCTCAATCGAAGAACCTTGGAATGCTGGCTATCACTCCAGACCTCAACCGGATGATATCCCATCGCTGGAGAGCGTTCTAGGATGGTATCATTCACCCTGACACCAAATTCAATCAAAACACATGCACATCGCTTTGGCACCACCAATGTCCCATGACCAAACACCGACTTACAGGACGGACAATCCACCCGGAAGGTCGATCAGTCCTGGGAAAACACATAACAATCATATCACACTAAGAATACTGAGGACCCTGATGGCAACCGAGACCACATCGACCTATCCAGAGATTCAAGCAACGAATAAGAGGACTACGAAGACTTCCTCAACCCCTCTTCCTAGCCAGATAGGCGACCTCAGCCTTCAATCCAGAATATTCAAGAGATAAAAAATTCTTTTCAAGAGACTGTTCGACAAATGAACTCTAAGGTTCACCAGACGATCAGTAAACCTCCTGAGCTATACTGACTAATGGGGGTAACTCTCTGGAGTCCGTATGCCCTGCACATCAAAAACGCCAAAGTACAAAACCTTGGGAAAATCACGATCCCTTTTTTACGAAGGGAAAATAGATCCCAACGTGTATATGACAGCCTTCCGCATAGCGGTTGGCCGAGCACAATTCAATGAATAAGAAAGGTAGCAAGGTACTGCCAACTCTTCAGTGAACACCTTCAGGGACTACCACTCACATGGTTCTCCCAACTGCCTGAGGGCTCGATCCATAGTTTCAACCAGATGAGTCTATTGTTCTTGAAGCATTACTCAGTGTACATTGAGAGAGACATTTTAGACGCTGACATGTGGAGTCTGACCCAAGGGCCCAACTAACCCCTCCGAAAATTCATTGATCGATTCAAAGAAGTAATATCTCGAGTAGTAGTAACTGACATATACGCCATTGCCGCCCTCAAGAATGCGGTTTGGGGTACATTCAGAATTTTGAAAAGATTTTATCCTTAACCCTCCAGCGACTATTGACGACGCATTACATAGAGGCAAGGTTTTTGCACAAATATAGGAAGACCTAATCGAAATGGGAAAAAGAAGTAGGAAGAACAGTTTGGAATCCCAACCAGGTGCCTCAAGATGCCCTTCCGTAGCAGGGAACCAAAGCATATACGCCGGAAGACCCAAAAGCGGTCTGTGGAACCAGTGGAAATGATTCGAGGAGCAAGGAAATACGAAGAAGCATTTTGATTATCACAACCAAGACGACCATTCAACCGGAGAGTGTAGAAGTTTCAAATCTTTCCACTTCGCAAAATATAAATCAGGCGAGCTAGTAGAACCTAGCTAGACTAATGCAACAAATTCCCAACCTGACGCAATAGAACGAAATGAGGAAACCAACCCTCTAAAATGAGCACCGGAAGAACTGCTGCATGTCGCCCCAACCCCACCATTCAATAAAAAGATCAACATGATCATGGGAAACCATCAATTCTACTTAAACTCGGTTACATCATCCAAAGAGTACAAACGGAAGGCCGCATCCTACGACAAATGGTAAACTAAATCCCATCCTATTCGACAAGCGGGACACAAGGGCCTCGATGTCCTGCATGCTGATCCGCGGATAATCAACGTGGTCCTTGAAGACTACAAAATTACAAGGGTACTCATGGAACCGGAAGCTCCATAGACCTCATTATCAAAAGAAACTTTAGCCAAGATAAACATAAACCCATCTCGAATTAAAGAACCTCCTATGCCTCTAACAGGTTCAACGAGTGAAACCGCCATGATGCTTGGGATGATCAAATTGCTAATGCACGCAGCAGGAGTATCCAGAATGATCGAATTTACGATGATGGATCGCCTGGAGATATACAACGTTATCTTGGGAATACTTTGGTAAACACGATGAAGGCAGTGACACCCACCTACCACCAGTGCGTCAAGTTCCCTATCAAAGAAGGAGTCAAAATGATCAAGGCAAGCTAGAGATCAATCAGGGTCTGCTACTTAGCCAAACTTCATCTCAGGAAGATAGCTTTATAGGAACTACAGATCGGGGAACCGACCAACCCATAAATGCTCAGCTATGAAGAACCTAAGCTTGACGAAGTAACAAAATATTGTATTAATCTATGTTTCCTAGAACACTGCATTGGAATAGGATCAAAAGTACGAATATACATAAAAGAATACCTAATCACCTTCCTCAGGAAAAATAAACATACTTTCGCGAGGAGCACCACTGACATGCCGAGCATAAGTTTAGACATATTTTTTCATGAGCTGAAAGTAGACCCAATCTATAAACCAATTAAACAGAAGAAATACAAGTTTGGAGTTGAACAAGCTCAAGCGGTCCAAGACGAGGTGGAAAAACTGCTGGGTGTGGGGTCCATTACATAAGTCAAATATCCCGATTGGCTGGCAAACCCCATGGTCGTCAAGAAAAAGAATGGGAAGTAGAGAATGTGTTTCGACTTCACCGACTTAAACAAGGCATGTCCCAAAGACAGCTTCATGCTACCAAACATATACCAACTGGTAGAAACCACAGCAAGTTATAAACTTCTAGCATTCATGGACGCTTTCTCCAGCTACAACCAAATACTAATGCATCCTAACAACAGAGAAAAAACAGCCTTCATCACCAACAGAGGCATATACTATTCAAAGGTTATGCCTTTCGGCCTGAAGAACGCCGGGTAAACTTATCAGCGTTTTCTCAACAAGATGTTCTTGGAACAGCTCAGGAAAACAATGGAAGTATATATCGACAACATGCTCGTCAAATCTTTCGACGAGGACAATCATGTAGGTGAACTCCGTGTCTGCTTCTAGATTCTGATCATCTATGGGATAAAGCTAAACCCGGCTAAGTGCACTTTTGCGGTTATCTCAGGTGAGTTTCTCGGTTACTTAGTAACCAAAAAAGGCATTGAAGCCAATCCTAAGAAAAAAACGCATTACTGAGAATTCCATCACCTAAAAATACAAGGGAAGTACAAAGACTAGCAAGTCGCATAGCAGCCCTAACCCACTTCATATCCAAATCAACAGAAAAATTCCTACCATTTTATAACCTCCTCAAAGGAAATAAGAAGTTCATTTGGAACAAAGAATGCGAACAGGCGTTCAAAGAACTAAAGACTTACTTGATGACACCCCCTGTCCTACGTAAACCGCAAGAAGAGGAACCATGTTCCTATACATAGTGGAATTAACGCATGTGATCAGCTCAGTCCTAGTACGCAAAGAACTCGACAACCAAAAGCCAATATTCTACATCAATAAGATCTTGGACGATGCATAAACTAGGTATCCAACAATAGAAAAATTAGCTTTGGCAGTAGTCCATTCGGCAAGGAAGTTGTGATCCTATTTCCAGTCACACTCAAAAGTTGTTTACTCAAATCAACCATTGCGTACGATCTTACACAACCCGAACCAGTCAAAAAGATTATCCAAATGGACAGTCGAGCTGAGCGAGCATGATATAGAGTTCAAAACTAGAATATGCGCAAAATTTCAGGTGCTCACAAATTTCCTCATCGAGCTACCGCTGGAGAAGGAGAATGAGTCCAAGTACTCCAAAACACGATGGTTTCTATACGTCGATGGAGCAAGTTCCAAGCACAACTCAAGGGTAGGCATATGACTCATCACTCCAACAGGCGATATGGTTGAACAATCGTTCAGGCTAAACTTTGCAGCTTCAAACAATGAAGCTGAGTACAAAGCAATGATAGCTGGTATGCGTCTGGAAGTAGTAATTAGAGCCAAAAAGATCAATGCGTACTGTGATTCCCAATTAGTAGCAAACCAATTCAGCAGAGAATACTAGACGGGGGATGATAAGATGGAAGCATATCTCGAGGTGCTGAAAAATCTTGCTAAACATTTCCTTGAATTTGAACTGATCAAAATCCCTATAAGAGAAAATACACTTGGGGACGACGTAGCTGCCCTAGTCTTGACCACGGACCCCCAGATGACAAAGTCATACCCGTCGAGACAATCGACAAATCTAGCATCTCGGTAACCAAGACCACATGCGTCATACAAGAATCAATAGAAGAGTACAGTGCAAACCGAGACCCCGAAGACATTGAGGAATATGAGGATTCCATGGAAGTAGAAGAGCTCGAAATAGAGATAGATTGACGAATCGAGATACTCACATACATCATAGACGAGTTCTTACCACCAAAGAAATGAGACGCAAAAAATGTATATTTGGTTACGAAATCAGGAAGATAATAAGAGAGCTCCATGAAGGAGCCTACGCCAATCACTCAGGCGGCATAGCCGTAGAATTCAAGATCAATTGATATGGTTACTATTGGCAAACAATGATCACATGCTGCGAAAAACATACATTAAAGTGCGAAAATTTCCAAACGCATGCACCATTAAAGTGCGTAAAATGTCAAAAACATGCACCATTAATCTACAACACCATACCCGTTTATGTGATGGACTATGGACATAGTCGTTCCGATGCATAGGTCGAAGCAAAAGGGCTTGTTACTGGTTCTGGCCGACTATTTTCTGAATGGTTAAAGGTTTAGTCCTTTGCAAAAGTTAAATCTGAGAATGTGGAGTCTTTCAGTTGGAAAAACATAATATTTTGCCACGAAATTCCTTATGAAATACACACAGATAACGGCCCCCATTTCACCTCTGAAAGGTTCAAAGAATTCTACAAAAGTATGTGGATTAACATACCTACTCAACACCCTAATACCCTCATGCAAACGGCCAAGCTGAGGCCGCCAATAAAACCATATTAGACAAACTAAAAAAAGACTATATGCAAAGATGGAAAATGGGCAGACGAATTAGAAGGAGTGATATGGTCATATCGGGCAACCCATAGGATGGAAACCGACAACTTTCCATTTACATTATTCTATGGCACCGAGGGTGTCATACCGGCTGAGACAAAAGTACCTAGTCTGAGGAGGGAATTAGCACCTCAAAACACAAACCAAAATGACCAGATGCTTATCGACATAGCCGACACAATCGATGAAAGGAGGGACCAAACGATGGTGTGANTCGATGAAAGGAGGGACCAAGCGATGGTGTGGCTACATAAATATCAAAACACCACAACATAGTTCGACAACAAGAAAATCAAACAGCAGCGATTCTTAGAAGTAGAGCTAGTACTACGAGAAGTTTTCCCTGCTCGGGCAAAGGAGAATGCAGGAAAGTAAGGAATCAGATGAGAAGGGCCTTACAAGATCTCAAAGATCATCAAATCAGTATTGTATGAATTAGAAGACGAAGATGGGAAAGAGGACCATGGAATGCTCAAGACCTCAAAAAATTCTATTGTTAGGAAGCCGCACAATTAATTTTCACTGCAGTCTTATTTTACGCTATTTGTAAACTATTTCAGTGAACTACATGGCATAATTCCCAATTAAGGGCCACATATGCAACTCTATTTAGGGAGTTTAGATATAACTATAAATAAAATACAAGCCACTTTTTGATCTTATATAAAATTTTCAAACAATTGGGGAAGATGTATCTGATCCTTCACTATGTTCCATCTCTCTGTCTCCTCTTTCCAAAATTTTTCTCAAAAAAATAGGGGAGATGTTATGATCCTTCACTCTGACCCAGTTCTCCGTCTCCTCATTCCTAAATTTTTCTCAAAAAGGGGGAGATATATCTGATCCTTCATTCCGCCCCAGCCCTCCGTTATGTCAGTCATATATTTTTCTCGAAAAATGAGGGAGATGTATCCAACCACCAACCTCAACAACACCGAATTTCTAGACCACACTTCTCCACAACCAGATGCATCACACATCCACCAGAGTGTAAAATACTTACGTCATAAAATTGAAAACAAATTCTTCCAGAAAACCGACCTCCAGCACAAGATCGCAACAATACAATCTTACCCAACCACCCGCATCATCAACATGCATTTCCAAGAAAGAGAGGGCTTCAAAGATTCAGACTACTGGGAATCCAATAACCAAACCACTTCCGCCTCAGTATTTGTCAGTAACTCAAACATAAGCGAGGGGGGAATAATATATTGTACCCAACACATCAAACAAATGGTAAACTATCCAAATACTTAATCATTTTCTTTAACTTAATCCCTAATATGAAAAGTAACAATATAACACATATCACATTCTTTGACCTAGCCAGTCATACAATACATCGCTCCCCCCCCCCCCTCTCCCCCCCCCTAGTGGGTATTAGCCTGAGCAACCCTCAGAAATGTGTAAGCGCTAAAGCCGAGCTCCCTCTCGCAACAATGCATTGAAATGTGTAACAAACATATTTAACGATTGAAAGGTTTATTATTCATTTAATATTCGATCTCTCGAATAAACATGTCATTGTATGACAATAAACTTGATGTCAAATACGCGGATATTTGCTAAGTAAGCATCTACGATATCACTTAAGAAAACATGATGACACCTAAGTAGAAATCAAAACCAGCTTGTCCCAAAGGAAACATGCGCAAATAAGATGCAAAAATCATAGTACTCCTTAAAGCCAATTAAAGTTAAAAACCAAGCTGCCTAAACGACGAAAATTAGGTTTAAGTTTACACAACAAAAATTAACAAAAGTAAAAGCCTCCCCAAGCAGCTATGTTCAAGATTCGAGAAACATAAACAGAAATAAAGGAGCATAGAGGAAGAGAACCCTAAATTGTCACTCCATTGCATCCTCGACGCCTTCCATAACCTAGGGGGCTTCTTCATTCGTCTCAGTTGCAGCCACCCCAATACAAACAGTGACCTCCACAACTTTGTCTAGTGCTCCCCCTGTGTTCACTCCAACCTCCTTATCATGAGCAACATCCTTCGTTTCCCCAGCCAAGATCCTATCCTTCTTGGCCTTGATAGCAACTTCCTCTACTGAATCAAGGACAAGCAAATTAGTACCATAAGGATTGAAAACCGCAGTGGGACTCAGCCTCAGAGATCCACCTCGGCAATCGCTTGACTCAGACAAAGATGGGGACATGACCAAGTATTTCTAAACATTCACATTTTTAAACTCAAGCTCCTTCAAATCCGCAACATAAGTCACCCGATCTACCTCCAAAATAACTTTTCAAATTCAAGCGTAGACTCCCCCTGGAGCACGCTCTAGATCAATTCAAGTTCCATCTTATCTGCTCAACCTGCAATCGCTTCTCCTGGTACACCATTTCGTTGACCACCTTGCCCTTGACCTAGTCCATCCTTGAAGCAAACTTATCAACCCAAACTTTCTCTTTCTCTTCAACCTTCTCTGCCACCATTTTTTCCATGTTCTCATGAACCTTAGTAATTTCACCCGAAATGCTCTTCACCTTTTCTTTCAATCTTCTCTTCACCTTATCATGACGAATAACGTCCTCTTCCATCCTAGCCATGTCTTTATTCCTTATTTCACAATCTTAGCCCTCATCCTACTATTCTCTTCGATAAGCAAATCCACCTTGTTGGTAGCAACTTTGAGCTCTGAGAGGGATTTTTCTGCGTGAGTGACAGTGTCCTCAACCAGCTCCATATCCAAGTTCCTCTTCACCTTCAGAAATGTGTCATCAAGCATACCCACAAATCGGTTAGCCCTAGCCGCAGTCTGCATCAAAAGATCCATTGATTTTAACTATCAAATAAAACAAAAATTTAGGCAAAACCGATTACCAAAAGAAAAAGGGGAATACCTTAGTGTGACAATGGGACCAGTCTGCATATTCCTTCTGTACAACTAGTGTCATGTGGTCGTACACCCTAAGCCCTTCTAACCTCAACCTGGACAGCAAGTCGGCACAAAGGTCTCCATCACTAACTATCAAGACTTGATGGGCGTAGGAGAATTTTAAGGAAAATCCATCGTAGTCATGCAACCCTTTTGGATAAGTTTCCAGAGGACGACCTTTTTCTCATAATTCTTCTCAGAAGCAGTCTCCCTGTGTTGTATGCTACAATGAACATGAGGCAGATAGGCTGAAGTCTTAGCAATGCCACCAATTTTACCCTAAGTTACCCCACCTCTAAAATAGTTCAAGACCTTGATCATCTCGACATCTTCAGTCTGTCTTTCCACTGGGGCAGAGCCCAACTTTTCCCTAGGATCCTCGGAGCCTGAGTCACTTTTAACATATTCGTTCCTAGAAGCTTCACGGTATGACATGGGTTCCCTCATGATGTTTGTAACAGATGAGCTGAGAAACAGAGTATCTACAAAAGAAGGCATGCAACATTAAAACCAAAACAAGCTCATAAACATACATGAGGCCTAACCCTACCATTTTTTGAAGATGATTCAGATAGCGAATCCAACGTAAGCCAGGAATGAGAGATTCTCTCCCCCGAAAAATGTGTTCTAGTTGTTCAATGTGTTGCTTTCCAACATATTANCCTAACCCTACCATTTTTTGAAGATGATTCAGATAGCGAATCCAACGTAAGCCAGGAACGAGAGATTCTCTCCCCCGAAAAATGTGTTCTAGTTGTTCAATGTGTTGCTTTCCAACATATTATGATTCCTCAGGTACTCTGAACAAGGATTCTCGACGCATGCCAGATGGGGGAGGGGAGTGAAACAAACAAAGCAAATCCTCAGCAGAAGGAAGCGATCAATAAAAATAAAATCAAAAGGAATAATTAAGACTGAGATATCTACGAACTAAAGGTAAAATGGAGAAAGATATGTGGATATTGTCACACCGATTGATATGGACCATCCGGATTGCAGATCTGCAGGACCCTTGATCCCGAAGACAGGTGATTGATTTCCATNAAAAGGAATAATTAAGACTGAGATATCTACGAACTAAAGGTAAAATGGAGAAAGATATATGGATATTGTCACACCGATTGATCTGGACCATCCGGATTGCAGATCTGCAGGACCCTTGATCCCGAAGACAGGTGATTGATTTCCATAAAAAAAAATAGAATTGCTCCCAGTCAAATTCGTCCTTGGGCATTTTCCCGAAAATAAACCCATGACTGGGTTTATTCGCCAAGTACTATAGTCCACCTTTTGGATCCCTCTTCACATGAGTTATTTCTTCAAGCATGTCACAACTCAATTCGAACCCGTTCTCCCAGGCTAGGACCATCAGAAATATCACATGGTGGAGCATTTTAGGCAGAGGCTGCCTCAACATCATCCCGCAGTGACACAGAAAACGAACTAATATCTCAGGGACTGGAAACCAAAGCCCGCATGTGTTGAAGAAGACATCATAGATTGTCACGAATCCAGGAGGAGGCAAGTCTGAGGATTGACATGG
>OVBE01006943.1:0-19116 GCA_900406425.1 Iberis pinnata | reverse complement strand
TCGAAGTGGTGGCAGGAACGTCGGCTGCTGAGTCCAGAAGGGGAGCATGCGAGCTCCCATCAGAGTAAGAACCGGAGTCGTGACAAGAGAGGAAGACTGAACCTCTGAAGCTAGGCGCGGTGACGATGAACCTGAGAAAAGCCGCATAAATCCCTCCAAGTCGAGAGGGGGAATCTTTGCTTTGGCCTCGTTACACGCCTTCCTCCCAGCTACGCTATCAACAGCAAGAATCTCAAACTCCGCCTTGAGATCCGAGACCTCACCTTTCTCAATATCCGTAAGGAGCTCAAGTTGGCATTGACATCACGAAAGTACACCAGTGAATTTCGGGCGGCACACAGAGCAACAATGTAGAGTCTCATCTGCTCAATCCCATCACGAATCATCCCGTCAACCGCTTTCTTCGCCTTATCTCTAGCCCGCGTCGTGTCAATATCTCGAGAACTAGTAAGCACGTTGAGACGAGCCTCCGCTTCCTCGAGACGAGAGGTGAGAGCGGCTTTCTCAGCCTCAAGTGCTAGCTTCTCCTGAAAATACGCAAAGGACTCGGACCTTACCATTTTGAACTTCTCATGCATCTCAGTCCGATCTTCCTCCGCATCTATCGCAGTGGTCTCCGCAAGGAATATGCAACTGCGAGCTTCCTTCAGCTCCGCCATAAGCGAGGCAATCTGGCCTTCCGCAGCTTTCAAGCCAGATCTGTCCTTAGCTGCGGCGAGCTGGCGACCAAATAGCTCGAGAGCATTGTTGTACCAACCTAAAGACTGCATAAAAAAAAATAAAAATGAAGCATGTCAACACTTAGTAAAAAATAATAAAGTGATGGAAAATGAGCAAGGTAAAAAACGTGTTCCATTTACCTCGTCGACGCTTCTGGAAAACTTTTTGTAGTGATCCCGAACCTCTTCTGGGAGATCTGGAATCGCTAGGACCTTGCAACTGTCAATGTGGAAGTGACAAAAGAGGTGAGGATGAATCCAAATCTGAAACAATCGCCTTGTAGTCGAAACCCCAGTCGTACTTCTTCCTCTTTCCATCACCTCGTGCGTTCCCTTGTTCCAGGAGCTTCCTCTTCAGGGTTCCTTGCGAGGAGAGAGCGCCCTCAGCAACCCGAGGAGCATCCTGAGATGCGGGCAGAGCAATGACGAGTCAGCGACCTAGTTTTGTAAGGGCCGAGTGATCAGCTGACACCATTATCCGAGCTTACAGGAAGAGAATCATCATGGATAGAGGAGGCAGCAGGGGGTGCCTCATGCCGTGCCGGCATGCCGGTGTCCTGAGCAACAATGTTCTTGGTTATCCTAGCGGCACGCAAGGAGGACATCTCGATGTCTTGAATGTCGTTGAGATCTGAAACAAGAGACATCACTTAAGAGGAATGCATGTGTAAGTTTAGAAAAATACTTAAGTGAACGAAGCAAACACACCGGCGGCTTGGTCGGAAGGGGGCGGATGCTGAGATTTCCCGACGATCCCGAGGCGCATATTGGATTCGAAGATCCTAGCTGGAGTGAACAATTCCCACAATAAAGTTGTTGTGCTACAAGCACAAATAAAATCCACGATATCACAGGAGAGCTTAGGGAGCTTTCCTTTCTTCTGATTCAGCGCTGTATAAAAAAAAGATGTTAGAAATCAGAAAAGATGAAACACATTTAGCTACAAGTATCAAAGTCCTAAGCTAATTCTGCTAACCGGGTTCTGGGGACCAATCCAAAACCGCTTGGTGAGAAAGAAGGCCGAAGGTCGACTCGTTTACGGGAAAGTAGAAGAATAATTGCTTCCAATCTTCATCTTTCTTGGGGAAACCCGAGAGAATGTTGTAGCAAGGGTTTGACATTGAGTAGAAAAAACCAGGTTGATTGCGAACCCTTTTTACCGACTCAAGACGGACGAGAGATTCAACATCAAGCTCAAACCCACAATGGTGCCAATAAGTTTCGGACAAATTTGAGCTAAAAAAATTCTGAGAGCATGCATGAAGTGGATAAGGAGCTCAGGAAAAGGAAAAGAAAGTCTGCATTCTCTAAAGTAAACCTCATATGCACATCAAAGGCCATCTCTACCTACCTCAGGATCCTCTAGGGAAGACGGAGAGATAAATTCAACGTTCTTTGGTATGTGGCAATTTTTCCGTAATCCTAGTAATCTATTTAGAGATAACATGGAGCAAGGATGACGGCCAAAGAAGGGAAGCTGGTCAAGTGCCCGACGAGGAGGCACATTCCTTGGGTTGCTTGGAGGTGGCTGGGGTCGGTGCGACGGGGCTAACTCGGGCAAAATAGGTGGAGTCAGCTCGAGTGTCCCCTGTGAACTGAGACTCAAACTCGACAGTGAGGGCGAGCTCGCCTGTTCGGAGATGGTGGAGGCCCGACTCTGGTGTTGTGATTCCGAAAAGGGGGGATCTCGCTCCAGGGTAAAAGAAAGCACCTTTGTGCCACCCAATTCGGGAGATGAGGCACTTCAAGATGGAGTTTGAGAGGCATGAGGCGGACGGTCCGGACCAGCGGGTGAGGTGAGCGGCATGACCAGCTCGGGGACCGCGTCTGGCTCGGAGGATGCACCCGGCTCGGGGACTGTCCCCAACTCAGAGATAGCGCCCAACTTAGAGCATTCACCCAGCTCGGGATATATGCTCGGCTCGGGTAGGACAACTCGCGAAGGAGATTGGATTGACTCGCAGGACGGAGCGCTCAGCTCGGCCGGATCGACGAGCGACACAGAATTCAGCTCAGACCAAGCGCTCGGCTTGGGAGGATCAGCTCGCGATGGAGCGCTTAGCTCGGCCAGATCAGAGAGCGGCGCAGAAATCAGCTCAGAACAAGTCCTCAGCTCAGGTGGATAGGCTCGCAGCAGGAGATTCAGTCCAGAGAGCGCTTGGCTCGGTCGGGAGCTCGACAAAGGCGAAGAGCCCACAGGCGACACACGGTCCAAACCAGAAAGCGCACCCGCGTGGTCCAGCTTGGAGAGAGGTGGCGTCCGGTTCGGATCCTCGGGAGAAAAATCCATGGAAGAAGAAAGGAGAAGCGAGAAAAAGAGAAGAGGAAGAGAGAGAAAGAGGAAGGGGAAGGAGAAGAGATAAAAAAAAGTGTGGACGAGAAAAAAAAGAGGAACACCTTTTTCCAACAATTAAAAGAATTTTTGGATCAAAAGTGAATGATCCTAAAATTTCTCAGAAACTTGTTGGAAAATTGAAATTCTCGAAGAACGGTGAAGAATAAATAGGAAAAGTGGCACTTTGATCCAAAAAGATCAAAATTAGCACCCAAAAAACTGTTTTTCAGGACCAAAGTTATCGGAAAACAAATTCAAGCAGAAGAATCAAGCAGGAATGCAAAGAAAACTCAAGAACAAGTCTAGAGAAAATAAAGCCTAAGCAAAAACCAAAAATTTATGATAAGAAAGTTATGAGAGCAGCATTACCTGGAGATCTTCTTAAGGAGAGGAGAGTTGCACAAAACCCAAAATTGAGGTGAGAAATGGGCTTAAATAGGAGTATGCAGATGAGTGATTTGGGAAGAATCCAACAATCTTGCCATTAAGACACAATCTGCAAAGAATATTATGATTTCCAGGAAATCAGACAAACGACTTAAATCACGGACTGATTGAAGTCTTGTAATGGAAACTTCCATTACAGGATTGGAGGGGGGGGGGCAAAATGTGGGAATGTAAATTCACCCGTGTCAGATTCTCGGGATTTGACCCGACTCAATAAGTAAATGGGCTTCCCCAGGCCCACTTGTGGGAGATAAGCCCGGAGGAGAGCTCACGAAGAGATAGAAAGCTCGCAAAGAGAGGGAGCTCGCAAAGAGGGAGAGCTCACGAATAGATAGAAAGCTCGCAAATAGAGAGGGCTCGCTAAGAGGGAGAGCTCACGAAGACGGAGAGCTCGCGAAGAAGGAGAGCTCACGAAGAAGGAGAGCTCGCAAAGAAGAAGAGCTCGCGAAGAGGGAGAGCTTGCGTAGACGGAGAGCTGACCCGAAGCGTGCAGGAACGGTCAAAGCTCCCATGTTGACCACCGAAAATCGCGCCTCATATATGACAAGATTGGCGGTTACGCAGGAGAATTCAAAGGAAAATCTCCGCAATAAATGTCTATAATGAGAGCTCATAAATGGGAATGACTCTATAAATAGTTGGAGGGGGGGGGAGCCCAAGGTTTAGGGGTTCCAAAAAATTCATTTGTAAACATTAAACATATTGTAATAGAGAGAATTCAGAAATAAAACATAAATTTCTTGATATTTTGTACTTTTTTCATATTTTTCGGTGTGAGAAATTCTACTCTCACAACTAATATCCATATTGTATCCATATTTATGGTTTTTGTAAATTTATATCGAAATGGTTTTTGATTTATCTAAAGCTATACCGATTTGGTTTTAACGCATTAGGCACATCCTAATTATGTGTAAATAGTAAATCTTAATAAGAAAATACATAATTTTAAATTTAAAATATTAATTTTATAAATTAACAAGAAAAAGCTCTAATTACTAAAAATTTCCCTTTTCGTAATGGTTTGAGTTGATTCTCGCTTGTTTTACCTAGAAAAAAAAGTTTATTGAACCGTTTTTATCTCCCTTGGAGGTCGGCAAAGATATGTTATGCGTAATTAGGAGAAATAGAATAACAACAAAATTGACCTCGTCCAGGAAGCAACAAAACTCATTGACCTAAGCCAGAATCCAATCACCAAAAACAATTTAAAAAGAAAAGAAAAAAAACACGATCTTCGTACGCTTCTTCTTCAAATTGGTACGATCACGGAGGAGAGATGGATCATCAGAGCGAAGAACATGATATAGAGGTGGAAGGTGCTCATTATCCGTACGACAGGAAGATATCTGGGATTCTAGATGATGGATCTGTCGGATTTCAACAGCCTTTGCTCGCAAGGAATCGGAAGAACACAACTTCGCAGATCGCTATTGTCGGTGCAAATACTTGTCCCATCGAAAGCCTTGATTACGAGTCTGTGTTTTTCCCCCTTCATCTGAATTTTTTTATAATGCCCAATTTAGAAATAGAGAAAATCATTGAGATAAGACTTGTTTGATTATATGACGTTTTGGGTCCCATGTTTTTACCTTTTTATACAACATTGGTGAAACTTGGGAACTTTTTAGCTTTTGTTTCTGCCAAAGCTCACATGGCACGATGACATATCATACTCTCTATTATATTAAGCAAAGTGCAAAGCTTTTGATTGGTCCACTTAGGAATGGTGAAGGAGAAAATCAAGAGATTAGTACTTAAGAAGCAATTTTAGTTTCTGTCTTCTTTGAATCTTGACACTTGCAAGCTATTTTGGCAGGATCTTTGAGAATGATCTTTTCAAGCAAGATTGGAGGTCTAGGAAGAAGATTGAGATACTTCAATATACAATTCTCAAATGGGCACTTGCTTTCCTTATTGGTTTAGCTACTGGTCTTGTTGGCTTTTTAAATAACCTTGCTGTTGAGAATATAGCTGGATTCAAACTCTTGCTCACTGGTAATCTCATGCTTAAGGAAAAGTAAGTTACTGTTATGCATTTTTTTATTATATATCTTGTTCGTTCTTGATAACAACTATGAGAATTAATAACTTGAATACTCTCTTCAAAACTTGCAGATACTTCCAAGCATTTTTCGCATTTGCTGGTTGTAACTTGATTTTAGCAACTGTTGCTGCTTCACTATGTGCTTTCATTGCTCCGGCAGCGGCAGGATCTGGTATACCTGAAGTTAAAGCATATCTCAATGGTATAGATGCTTATTCAATATTAGCTCCAAGCACCCTCTTTGTTAAGGTAAGATCTCAATCGTAATATCATGTTATGGCGGAACTACTTCCAGTTAGTCTCATGAGTCTTTTTCTAATATGAACCTTTTCGAGTTGGCAGATCTTTGGCTCTATATTTGGAGTTGCTGCTGGATTTGTAGTTGGGAAGGAAGGGCCTATGGTGCATACTGGTGCCTGTATTGCTAATTTACTTGGACAAGGTGGTTCCAGAAAGTATCGGTTAACTTGGAAGTGGCTCAGATATTTTAAAAACGATAGAGATAGAAGAGATCTGATCACTTGTGGGGCTGCTGCTGGTGTGGCAGCTGCCTTCCGTGCTCCAGTTGGGGGAGTGCTTTTCGCCCTTGAAGAAGCTGCTTCATGGTAATTTTCTGTTGCTCTTTAACTCCTTATAACGTTTATATTTTTGCAGATTATGTCTCACTTTGTTAAACTCGATAGGTGGAGGAGTGCTCTTCTTTGGAGGACCTTCTTCACTACTGCAGTTGTAGCAGTGGTGTTACGAAGTTTGATTGAGCTCTGTCGATCTGGGAAATGTGGGCTGTTCGGAAAAGGAGGTCTCATCATGTTTGACGTAAATTCAGGAACAGTGCTTTATAGCACTCCAGATTTGCTAGCAGTAGTATTCCTTGGAGTTGTTGGTGGTGTGCTTGGAAGCCTTTATAACTACCTTGTGGACAAAGTCCTCCGCACATATGCCTTGATAAACGAGTAAGTCACATCTAGATCTTTCGTTAAATCTTTTCCTAACGAGTGAACTTCTTTATGGAATCATTTCCTTGCCTCTGTTGCTACTAGGTGATATGAAATTTGTGGCTTCTCATTTGGATGCTTTGTTATTTGCAGGAGAGGTCCAGGATTTAAAGTAATGCTTGTTATGGCAGTTTCCATTTTGAGCTCCTGTTGTGCATTTGGTCTCCCATGGCTTTCACATTGTACCCCTTGTCCAATTGGAACAGAGGGAAAGTGCCCAAGTGTAGGTCGGTCCGGCATCTATAAGAGTTTCCAGTGTCCTCCAAACCATTACAATGACCTTTCCTCACTACTACTGAACACTAATGATGATGCAATCCGCAGTCTTTTCACATCCAGGTCTGAGAATGAATTCCAAATCTCCACCCTTGCCACGTTTTTCGTCTTTGTATACTGCCTTGGCATCATAACATATGGTATAGCCATACCCTCTGGGCTTTTCATTCCTGTCATTCTTGCTGGAGCTTCTTATGGACGACTAGTCGGTAGACTCTTGGGCCCATTATCTCAGCTTGATGTAGGACTGTTTTCTCTCCTTGGAGCTGCCTCTTTCCTTGGAGGGACAATGAGAATGACGGTCTCTCTATGTGTTATACTACTCGAACTTACAAATAATCTCCTAATGCTTCCATTGGTGATGCTTGTACTTCTTATCTCGAAAACCGTTGCGGATTGTTTCAACAAAGGAGTTTATGACCAGATTGTGACAATGAAAGGATTGCCTTACATGGAAGACCATGCAGAGCCGTATATGCGCAATTTAGTTGCAAAAGATGTAGTTTCTGGACCTTTGCTATCGTTTTCAAGAGTCGAGAAGGTCGGTGTAATATGGCAGGCTTTAAAGATGACAAGTCATAATGGTTTCCCTGTAATTGATGAGCCACCTTTCGCAGAAGCTTCTGAACTATGTGGGATCGCTTTGAGATCTCATCTCCTTGTCCTTCTCCAAGGGAAGAGATTTTCGAAGCAGAGAACAACATTTGGTTCTCAAATTCTTAGAAGTTGTAAAGCCCGTGACTTTGCGAAAGCAGGATTGGGAAAAGGGCTCAAGATTGAAGATTTGGATTTGAGTGAAGAGGAGATGGAAATGTATGTTGATCTCCATCCAATCACTAACACATCTCCTTACACTGTGCTTGAGACTTTGTCTCTTGCTAAAGCGGCTATTCTTTTCCGACAACTTGGCCTTCGCCACTTGTGTGTCATGCCGAAAACACCAGGGGTCAGTCTCTATCTTTCTCTAGATATTTGTTTATGTTTTTATTTTTTTGTCACATCAATATCTCTACTATAACGAGTAGACACAGTAACATAAACTCATAGGCTTGGGCAAAAAAAATCGGTGACCGAATGACCTAATGGGACCGAACTGAAAATTTGGTTTCGGTTTGGGCTGGTTGGATTTTACTTTTATAATTCACTGGTTTCAGTTTGGTTTGAATAATTAACCGATAACCAGAGTATAAACCAAATACCCGAAAATACCAAAATAGTTAAGTACACTATAATTTATAATTTTTGTTATACACCTAAAAAGTGTTATAATCGGTTATCTGGTTTTATTTTCTGTTTTTAATCAGTTTCATTCAGTTTTTAGTCGGTTATTTGGTTAACTCAGTTATTTTATGGTTTTCAAATTTAGTATCCGAAACCGACCGAAACCAATAGGTATCTACACCTACCGAAACCAAAGTATCTAAATTAACTGAATGAATTTTATATTACCCTAACCATACTAACCAAAATTGAACCAAACCAAATGGTCCACGCCTAAATATGAAACAATACATTGAGGTTCGATCTCTGATATGAGATGTGACACAACCAGTAAGCCATGTTGATATTTGTTTAAGCCATGTTGATATTTGTTTATGTATAATAACAAATCATGTTGGTTATTAATTGGCAGAGGCCGCCTATTGTTGGAATACTAACAAGGCATGATTTCATGCCGGAACATGTCCTTGGACTCTACCCTCACATTGATCCTCTCAAGTAAATATCGTAAGTCCCTTTTAGGCTACGTTCTTACCTGTATCTCATTTCTTTAATTGGAAACTTTGTTTTTCAGGTGATCGAAGAAGCACAAAGCTTATAGAGTACCCCATTTTATTATTTATGGAATAAATTTGTGCATATTTAAAATTGAAATGCCACATAAGCAAATTCTCTTTGCCCATTATTATATTCGTATTTTAATTATTTGTTGCGAAGAATACTTTAAAAGTAGGGGAAATAGATTGTGAATGATTCATATTTTGTTTGGTTTTTAGGTCCAAATCAAATAATTTAATAAAGGAAATTGTTGAACCACGTGCTTATGTTATATGTTATAAATATTATTTTTTTAAACAAGGACCAACGTAGTGAAAACGTGGAACTTTGACAGAGTTCCCTAGAAATTTTCTAGATAAAAGATTGAATCCACAAACTTAAAATCTGATTGGAAGATTGTTGAGATGGAAATGCATTTGGTTTATGACAAAATGGAATGGTTTAAATAGCACTTCAATTGGGAATATCTCAAGTTGGGCTTCTCAATATACATATATATGTAAATAATTGTAGGTATCTCAAAATGATGAGAAATCCACTCCAAAATATTTCAAAGTATCTCATTTGAAATATTTTGGAGTGAGTTTATCATCATTTTTGAGATACTCATAATTAAATAATAATATTTTTTATATACTTACATATATATTTATATTGAGAACCTCTTTTGAGATACTCCCCAATAGAGATGCTCTAAGGGCTTTCTCTCACAAGAAGTAGATATTAAACCAAAATGATTCCACAAACTCTTTCACTTACAACACAAAATATTAATAAAGTAACTTGAAAATAAAATTTGGTGTGGACGTCAAACCATTAGAAATAAACAAGGGCAACTCGAAAATAGAAACACAATTTTTTTGGATAAGGAGATACTAAAGATAGGCCACCACGTATCGAACATGAAGCCTTTTCAGGTGGTTGTGACAACTTATGAAGGGTTGTGACCGAAGAAATTAGATGACTTTCGGCCATCTACTGATATGTTCCCAACCGAATTCATCTTCCTAAGCCAAGCTAGTTGATGAATCCTTGTATGTCGGATCTAGTTCATGCCTTTAACTTGTTAAGGCTTCTCATGGCTCTTCATGGTTTTTTAGGTCTTGGTTTGGTATTGAGAGCTTGGTTAATTGGTCTCTTGATACGATGTCCACCAAGGACGAGCCCACGTGAGATCCTCCTTATGCATGTGACCTACCCATTTAAAAAAATTTAATTTCTTTTATTATGAAAGTAAGTCCATTCTTTCACGTGTGCAACAAAAAAAAGTGTTGACCTACACAAAAATAGATTACCAAATAAAGTGGTCCGACAAAATAAAGGATAAAGAAAAAGTGGCATTTCAAAGTAGATATGAGATTATAATTATAAATAAATTTAATATTTATTTTTTTCACCAAATAAGCCCAATATTCTATAAGTTTTTTTTGTCACCTCTAATATTCTATAAGTTAAAAGAGATAAACTCAAATTTTAATCTAATTTATGTTTATGGAAAAAAAATTTAAAAAGAAAAGCTTTGTCTTCGTCTCAAGATGATTTAAAGGATATTCCATGGGATCCTGCGTATCGAAACAAATAACCGACTATCATGTAAACCAAAAAGATGAAGTAATTCGTATATATTTGGCTAGAGGTCCTTATCAACCTCGCGGTCATAGTGTTGAACTTATAGGAAACATGTTGAGACGATTTTAATCCGACTTGGTTTGATAAATATCCTGATTGGTTAGAGTACAATGTGAAGAAAGAAAAATATTTTTGTCTATGTTGTTTCTTGTTTATAGATAGTTTTGGTAAAAGCGTAAAAAGTGATGCTTTTATCACTGAGGGGTTTTGTGGCTGGAATAGGTACTTGAAAGCGTTTAGATAACATATTGGAGGTGTTGATAGCTTTCATAACAATGCAGTTATGAAATGTCAAAATTTGATGAAACAAAGTCAGTCTCTTCGGTATGCGTTGCATACACAAGATGATATTATGAAAAATGAGTATCATATTCGGTTAAATGCCTCAATTTATGCTTCCAGATACTTATTGCAACAAGGGTTACCTTTTCGTGGTCATGATGAGACAGAAATCTGCTAATAAAGGAAATTTTGTAGAACTCCTGAAATATACTGCTGAACAAAAGGAAGTTGTGAGTTAAGCGATTTTAGAAAATGCTCTTGCAAATAATCAGATGGTATCCTCGAAAATCCAAAAAGACATTGTGCATTGTTTTGCAGAAGAAGTAGTAAATATATTGTTCAGGTAACTGATCATGATGTTTTTTGGTTGTTGGTGGATGAGTCTGCTGATGTTTCTAACAAAGAACAAAGGGCGGTAGTGTTTCTTTTTGTTGATAAAAACGAAGCAATCAAAGAAAGATTCATGGGTATTACACATGTGAGTGAGACATCTTCAGCAACCTTGAAATCATCATTTGATGTTTTGTTTGCTAAGAATGGGTTAAGCATAAAAAAGCTTAGACGACAGGGTTATGATGGAGCTAGTAATATGAAAGGTGAATTTAGTGGGCTAAGGGCATTGATTCTAAAGGAAAACTCAACAACTTATTATGTCCATTGTTTTTCACATCAGCTTCAGTTGGTTGTTGTGGCTGTTACGAAGAAACATTTTGATGTTTGAGACTTTTTTGACATGATTTCAATATTGTTGAATGTGGTGGGAGATTCATGCAAAATAAAAGATATGCTCGCAGAAAAATACAAAAAAACAATTAAGCAAGGAATAGATGATGACAAAATCAATACTAGAACATGATTAAATCAAGATAATTCTCTGCAAAGGCCAGAAAACACTCGTTGGGGTTCTCATTATATAACTTTATTGCGTTTGGTTGATTTATTTTCTGCAGTTGTTGAGGTGCTTCAGTATGTTCATAATGATGGGTAGATGACTTGAAAAGACGTCAAGCACATAGTCTTCTCATATACTTTCAGAGGTTTGATTTTGTATTTTATTTGATACATATTTTAGGACTCACAAAAAAATTTCTATGGATCTACAACGAAAAGATCAAGATATATTTAATGTTATGTCATTGGTAGAGTCAACTAAGCGACAACTACAACAGTTCAGGGATGATGGGTGGAATTCTCTAATAATGAAAGTTTCTGCTTTCTGTGAGAAACATGATATTGAGATGCTTGACATGGAAGAGATCATGTTGTATCCAGGAAACCAAGAGAAAAAAAGTGAAGAATATGCATCATTACAAGGATGTTTATATGTTGTTTTAGATTTGCAACTTTAGGAGTTCAACGATCGCTTTAATGAGGTGAATATTGAACTGCTTATTTGTGCTGCTACTTATCTCATGTTGATTCATTTAATGAGTTTGATCGTTCAAATTTGATAATGTTATCGAAGTTATATCCAGATGATTTTAGTCGTGGAGAATATGTATCTCTCGAGCAGCAATTAGATATTTACATTGACAATGTTCGACATGATGAAACATTTTTCTCAATTAAAGGATCTTGGAAAACTCACTCATCTGATGGTTAAAACTCGAAAGCATTTATCACATCCTTCGATTAATAGACTTTTAAAATTAGTCTTGATTTTGTTTGTCGCCACTACAACTGTTGAGAGATGCTTTTCACTCATGAAAATTGTGAAGACACATCAACGCAATCGGATTGGAGATCAATTTCTGAATGATTGTCTAGTTTTTTTTATCGAAAAGAATATGTTCAAAAACATTAAAAATGAGATTGTAGTAGAAAAATCTAAGAAATAAAAGATCGTAGAATGATTTTGTAGAATATTTTATCTTTATGTTAATGAAAATCTTTTAAAAATATATATATTTATTTATGTTTTTGAACTAGGGATATACTTTTTTGGGACTGATGTCCATTTAACTTTTTGTGCTCAAATCTTGCATGTCTTTACGTTTAAGTAAAGAAACATACGCATTATACAAATAAAATAAAAATAAAGACACATACTTAAAGCAAAAAAGTGTAAATAGCATATTTTTATAAGTTTTATAGGTGTATAAAAATGAAAAAGAATAATACAAGATTCAAACAAGTAAGCTACTTGTTTTAATTGGTTTTTTCTAAGAGAAAAATGGAATGAAGATAAAAAAACGAAATATCTTTGATGGGGCGTTAAAAATATGATATCAAATGATATATGCATAAATCCACAAACTTAACTAAGATTTAAAGCCTAGGTCGGATGAAAGATAATTGAGATGGCAATGCACTTGGCTTGTGATAGAATTGTATGAGGTGGTGGCTTTGATTGCAGCTCAATAAATTTTCCTCACAAGAACAAGAAAGATCCCACCAATTCTCTTACAAAACGGAACATGGTTTTTTTTTGTCGACAAATATATTATATTCTATCTGAGAGTTAACCCAAAAAAGGTACAAACATATCCTACCAAAGGGAATAGAAGCACTCATAAAGGATAATTTCCCTCGTGATGAAGAGGATCCAAACTGCTCCTAAAGTTAGGAGAAACTAATCCCAAAATGGGATAACTACGAAATTAGACTTACCAATTATATTCAACTATGCTCTTAACTTCTCATAGATTCATAATTAAACAGAATTGGAAGAGCCTAGAGGTATGAATGACTCCCATGAGTTGAATTCTAGAACCTAATAATAATACATTGCCAAAGAACAAAAAACTAAAGTAAAATTTATACAGACCCAACAACAACCAGAAAAGATAATGGACTTTATACAACTAAACACCCAACTTAACAAAAGGCTCATCTTATTATATGGTCGACCTAGTTCTAAGCCCTGAGAAAAGATGAGAGCCCTAACTGTCCCAACATCTACCTCGCCGCCAGTCACCACCATAATCGGTACTTCATAAATAAAATCTCCACCAAAAAGAGGAAGAAAGCTAGTGGACCTTGAGACCACCAACACCCAACGGAATGGGGTTTGAAATAAGTTGAAAACATATGCTTTTTTTTATTGATTATAAGATATGTCTTAAAAAAATATAAAAGAAAAAGAGTAATAATAGCTATCCATTGAAGTCTCCTAGCCGTTAAGCAATAAAGAAGAAAATTCTTGGGTTGCATCTCAAGAACTGAAGCTTCTTATATCTTTTTTTTTGTTTGATACTTCCTCCCATCTTGTTTCAATCGCATATTCATCACCTCTAGCGTCTCCCATAAGGTCTTGAGACTTATTAAAACACGGAGTCAGTTTTAGGCTCATATCTTTGGTATTCTTGGACCAATAGATTCCTAAGAGTGTAGGCCAAGCTTTCTTGAAGATAGGTCACTATTAGTGTATCCATAGTATTTTTCTATCATTTTGAGTGTACATTAGTAGAATATAAACCAATTGGTTTGTTAGTTAGTTTCATTTCTGTTAATTCTAACATTTCTGGTTAGCCTTGATCAATGTATATAACCAACCTAATTGTATCTTTTTCCTAATTAATGAGAACAATATTTTTCTCGTGAAAGGGTATCAGGGCAAAATTAGTTCCCTCTCTTTCTTCCTCACTCTTCCGCGCTAATCTCTCATCTTTGAAATATTTGATTTCTTCATTTCCTTCTTCGTTTCTTCTACATCATCTTCATCTCTCTTTCTACTCGTCCTTTCATCATTTTTCTGTGCACATTTTGAGCTCATTCAAGCTATGATTTGATTTCAATGGGAATACGAAAGACTAATTCGAAGTGTCGCACACAATCACATAGATTTGAATCTCAACCTAAGACAGAACAGACTGGATCTCCAATGAGTTTAGGAAAATCAAGCTCTCATCGTGGAGCTGTTGAATCTCTAAATCGAATGCGAAATCAACGTTTAGTATCATCATCGAAGGTTATGTTTGTCGGTTATGATTTTGAGGTAACATATTCTCCAGATAGTGTGCAGTCGCCTTATCATTTACTTAGATCTAATAATCCAGGACTAGTTTTAAATGATGAGTTGTTAGATGATAGTAATAACGATACATGGTTCATTGCTATGTCTACTAGCATAAAGACTAAGAACAAAATGAGATTCTTAGATGGATCTATGCCTAGGCCTGATATTAATGATGTCTATTACAAGATCTGGTCACGATGCAATAGTATGGTGAAAGCTTGGTTGCTTAATAGTGTTTCAAAAGGAATTTATACAAGTATATTGTATTTCAAAGATGCATCAGAAATGTGGTCAGATCTTCGCACTAGGTTTCACAAATAAAATCATCCTAAGTTGTATAAGCTTGGACATCAGCTACATTCTCTTAAACAAGGTAGCATGGATCTGTTTACCTATCATATGCAAAATCAAGCATTATGGGAAGAACTTTCTAGTTTTGGTAAAGTTTCTCATACTGTAGAAGAGTTTCTAGCTGAAAGGGAAACAAATAGAGTGATTGATTTCCTCATGGGATGAATGATTCTTATGATACAATTAGAAGCCAGATTCTCATGAAAAATAATTTGCCTACACTATATGTTGTTTGCAATCTACTTAATCAAGAAGACAGTAATAGAACAACAAGAGTGTCTATTGGTACTGAAGCTACAACATTTCAAGTTGGATATAACTTTTAGTCTACCAACAATAATGTCTACAATGGCAGCAATCAAGGTTCATCTTCAATAGGGAATCCTTTTTTTTTTAAGAAAGACTTGTTTGTATCTACTACAATGATGTTGGATATATAGTAGATTGTTGTTACAAAACACATGGTTATCTATTTGGTTTTAAGCCTAAACAATGGTTCAACAAATCTCATTTTTCAGTTTCAGCCAATATGGTCACTACAACTTCGAACTCAGCAGAGCAAAATCATCCTATTGAGGATCTCTCTAGTAATTAGATTCAACAGATTGTCTCCTTCTTCAGCACTAAGCTTCGAAACCCAACCATCAATGCTGGTCCAGAAGTACATTCGGCTTCTACATTTCCTAATCTTCCTTCTTCAAACCTTTACCCAATTTCTGGTAACATTTACCCCTCTATTTTTTGTTATTTTTATGGAATTGATAAGCAGCATCTTAGTTGTTAACACTTGGGTTATCGATTCAAGAGCAATAAACCATATTTGCCATGATAAATCATCATTTATCAATCTTAAACCAATTCATACTACAACCATTACCTTATCTAATGGAGTTCTTGTGAGCATTGTAGGTATAGGAAAAATTATGAGGATAAAACCTAGTTCTTCATAGGGTGTTATTAGGGGTGTCAATTGGGTTTGTCCGCGCCTATTTGGGCCTATCCGCGTGGACATTTATTTTTGCGGATGCTTCATGTACAAGCCCGCATGGACGCGGACCAAATTTTGTCTGTGCCCAATAACGTTTGCGTCCAAATAGGCTTGTCCGCGGACGTCCGCTTACCATATTTGTGGTTTTTAACTTTTCATGTTTTGTAGCTTTTATTACTAAATTAATCCAAATTCAACATATAACAAACATTTTTTTTATATATAAACTCTACAAAAATTCAAAACTTATAAAAAATAAATTTTTATAATATTCTGATTAATAATTATATAAGATGCAGAAAAGTAAGAATTTTGTTTACTGATTAAATTTCCCTAAAATATATTAAATTATATAAAATTTAAAATATAAAATAAATTTTATAACTTTTTATAACTCTACAATCTTTATAATTTTTTTTAATAATTTTAAGAGTTTTGTAATAGTTTTATTTTTTTACATATTTTTTTATTTTATAGTTTTTAGATTAAGACCTAAAATAAATGTCCAATTGGACAGCCCATGTCCGTTTGGACAAGCCCGCTACGGACAACGAATAATTTTGAGCACTGTCCAATTGGCCCACTTATATTGCAGACATGTCTATGGACAGTCCACGTTGAGGCGGACAATATGTCCAATTGACACCCCTAGGTGTTACATAATCCACAGTTTAAGTTCAATCTTCTAAGTATCAGTTTTATAACTCATGACTTAGATTCCAATGTGTGGTTTGATAAAATCTCTTGTGGAATCCAGGGACATATGCAGGAATCTCTTATTGGGATGGGTAGACAAGTGGGCAATCTATACTTTATGGATATTGAGTCTGTTTTTAATAAAGGTATGCAGCCCTTATACTCTTTTAATGTCTCTAACCACAATATATGGCACATGAGACATCCTTCTTTGTCTAGATTACAAAACATTAAGAGCATATTTATTAATAAATGTAGTGACTCTCATTGTCATGTCTGTCACCTAGCTAAACAAAAACACTTTCCTTTTGTTTCTCATCACAATATCAGTAAGAAACCTTTTGAACTTTTTCACATAAACACGTGGGTTCCTTATTCTGTTTCTGCACATGATTGTTACTCTTATTTATTTACTATTGTGGATGACTATTCTAGAGCCATTTGGGTTTACCTTCTTAAAAGTAAGTCATATGTTCTTACTATCTTTCCAGTCTTCATCTAAAGGGTAGAAACTCAGTTTAGTAGGAGGATTAAGGGGGTTAGAGACAATGCTTCGGAACTCAAATGCACCAATCTTTATCAGTCTAAAGATATTTTGTCATATCACTCTTGTCCCGAAACACCACAACAAAATTCAGTGGTTGAAATTAAACACCAACATATTATCAATGTTGCTAGATCTCTTTTCTTTCAATCACAAATTTCTCTAGCCTATTGGGGTGAGTGTGTTCTTTCAGCAGTTCACCTTATTAATCATATCCCAACTCATGTTCTAAATAATAAAACACCATTTGAAATAATAACACATAAACTTCCATCCTACGGTGATTTTAAGGTGTTTGACTGTCTTTGTTATGCATCTATTTCACCCAAGAATAGGCGTAAGTTTGATCCTAGAGCTCGTGCTTTCAATGATTACCCTCTTGGGGTTAAAGGCTATAAAATCTTAGATCTAGAGACCAAATCTTTATTTCTCGCTAGACAAGTAGTTTTTCATGAAGAATTTTTTCCTTTTGCAAAGGCAAGTTTATCTCAAGAGCATTTATCTTTCTTTCCATATTTTCCTGAGAAATCTCATGTGATACAATCATTTGTTCTTGGTTCTGACACATATGTGTCATTGCCTTTTGATAATGTAGCCCCTTCTGACAATATGTCATCTTCTCACAATAGAAGTAAAACTCCTGCTTAACTCAAGGATTACTATTGTAATACAATAGAGTCTTCTACAATTCAAGATCTCTCTTATATTCTCTGTTACAATAAACTATCTTCACTTTATCTTTCCTTTCACACTTTCATTGATAAACAAACAGAACCCAAAACCTATACAGAAGCTAAAAAGCATAAAGACTGGTGTGATGCAATGGACAATAAAATTAGTGCTTTGGAAAACACCCATACTTGGTCAATATGTTTTTGCCTCCACATAAAACAAATATAGGTTGCAAATGGATCTATAAGATAAAACATCATTTTGATAGAGGTATTGAAAAGTACAAAGTTTGGTTGTAAAAGGTCACACAAAAAAGGGAATTGACTATAATGAAACGTTTTCTCTAGTTGCCAAGTTAACATTTGTGAAGTTACTTTTGAAAATTGCTTTAGTTTATGGTCTTTCTCTTACTCAATTGGATATATCCAATGTTTTTTTAATGGTGAGTTAAATGAGAAGATATTTATGCAATTACCTCTTGGTTATGCAGCTAAACAGGGGGAAAGTATGCCTCCTAATCCAGTTTGTAAACTTCAAAAATCATTATCTAGTTTAAAGCAAGCCTTGGGTCAATGATTTCTCAAATTTTATGATATATTACAAAGTTTGGAATTCAAACATGCTGCCTCTGGTCACATACGTTTCTTAAAGATTACTAATTGAGTTTTCTTATGTGTATTAGTGTACGTGGATGATATTATAGTTGCATGCAATAATGATTCTGAAGTTACTTTGCTCAAGTCCCAGCTGCAGTCACATTTCAAGTTAAGAGATCTTGGTCCACTCAAATATTTTCTTGGCTTGGAAATTGGTAGAAATTCATTAGGTATCTACATCTGTCGACGCAAATATGATTTAGAACTACTTGATGAAGCATGCCATCTTGGCTGTAAACCTTTCTCTACGCCTATGGATCCTCGTTTGCAGTTGTCCAAAGACACAAGGGGGGATTTTGTGGAGATTGAAACTTACAAGCGTATGATAGGCAGGTTAATGTATCTTCAAAATACCATGCTTGACATTTCTTTTGCTGTTAACATACTTAGTCAGTTTTCAGTTGTTCTTCGTAAGTCTCATCAACAAGCTGCTTATCGCATTCTACAATATATCAAGGGTACTGTTGATTAGGGAATCTTTTCCTCATCTGATTTTGATATGCAACTGCAAGTCTTTGCTGATGCGGACTAGCCATCATGTCCTAATACTCGAAGTTCTACCACTGGCTACTGCACTTTCCTTGGATCCTCTATCATCTCTTGGNATACCAGGTGTAGCACCTACCCTAAAAGCCCATTTCGACTCAAGGCCCAGCTGGACGCCGACATGATGAGGAGAAAAGAACCCAGGAAGACAAGATCCAGATGGGCCGACCTGGCGAGCTGGGCCGTCCAGCTCGTG
>OVBE01006942.1:0-19117 GCA_900406425.1 Iberis pinnata | reverse complement strand
TGTGGTGATGTGTAAACAATAGTTGGCGATGTGTGGTATGTGTAAACAATAGTTGGTTATGTTGGTAGAACATTTTTTAAGTTGGGATGTGTTCGCATGTAATACACCAAAGTCTGTGTAGCTGGCAAAGATTTTTCCTTTTTATTTTTATTTTTTATTTTATAATTGACATAAGGGTAAAATTGAAATATCATTAATTCAATAAAAGAGGAGGTTATGTGTGACTATTTTGTCAATGTTCTTTTACCTAGATGGCCTTATGGGATGTTTGTCCTAAATTATGTTTGGTAATAGTAATTAATTTTCTTGACATTTATATCTCTAATGGTTTTTTTTGTGTGTTCATTATACTATCGACACATAATAAAATAAGTATTTAAAAAAATTCTTACAAATAACACAAAATTATGTATATTTCAAAAATACCACACATTCTCAAAAGTTCATAAAATACCACAAATTTTTCTAAAAATATCACAAAAATGTGTTTATTCTAAAAATACCACAAATTTGAAATAACTTTTAAATTTATAATTTAAATATAAAACCTCCAAAATCAAACCTTACGCCCTTCTAAACTAAACCATAAACTCTATTTAGTGAATCCAAACCCAGAATTTTAAACTAAACCCTTAAATTTAATGTAATAAAATATAGTAATTTATAAAAAAAAACTCTAATATAGTTTTACATTTCCATATACCTGATTTCAAAGATCTTAAGAAAAAAAAAATTGATATATCTTGTAGATATACTAGATCGTCTAGGTCTTTATGAATTTTGGTCATCTAGTTTGGATCCATCTATCTCCTAATAATAAACTAGCATGAGAAACAAATAATGGGTTTTCTTTGTAAGAATTTTTCATGATTCTAAAGAAAAACTCGGTTTTAAGAAGTAACCATTCAAGTAAAAGTTTCATGATATGCTCCTAGGATTTAGTCGAAGCTAATTAAGAATCACATTTCTCTTTCAACACCAAGATTCTACAAAGAACAATTTTATATGGTCTCTCTACTTTTTTACTAAAGGCAAAAACATTTTCATTCTTCAAATTGTTTCCAATAAAACTGAAGAACCAAAAAGTAACGCAATAAGAAATCCAGAATGATCTCAATCTTGGTTTATCCTCCACCATCTCATGCTTAAGAAATCCGACGGAGAAGTAGTGTCTAGAGACTGTTTCATTTGCTCAATCCGCTTGAGTTCTTTAGCAACTTGGATCATCTTTGGTCTATCTTCATCATTCTCTTTGCAGCATCTCAAAGCCAACACTAGAACTGCTTCCATTTGCAATTTTTGATCACTTGTGATGTCTTCTGCTATCATTCGATCAATTACTTCATCCAACTTCACTTTCTCATAGCCAATGATACCTCGTGGATAAGATCTTTGAGAGAAAGCATGAGGTGATCTTCCAGTGAGAAAAACTAACAAACAAACTCCAAAACTATACACATCTGTATACTCACTCAGAGAACGTGTGGCAAGACATATTGGATCAAAGTATCCAAATGTTCCCATGTTTGTTTCGTCTGTTATTCTTGACTTTCCTTCAGGGAGTAGTACTGAAAACCTGAATTCGGTAAGCTTAGCCTTCCAGTTTTTGTCCAAGAATATATTTGTTTGCTTGATGTCTTTGTGTATGATGATTCTGGGGAAAGCAGTGTGAAGATAAGTCACAGCAATCGCAATCTCCTTTGCAATTTTTAGTCTTGCATTCCATGGTAATATAGATTCCTCCCCGTTCACCACAATACGTCCTCTCTCACTCAGACATGCATGTTCTGCATATTCGAGCACAACCACCAGAGAACTAAACTCGAAACAACATCCAATTAGTTTTAAAAAGTTGATGTGATTGCTCATTCGAGCAGACAAGACAATATCATTCAAAGCAAGTCCATCTATAACCCTGAAGAAAGTCTTTACCAAGTACAACTTATCTTCGATGATACCTTTATACCATTCACCACGGCCCCATGAGGTCTTGACAAGAAATTTTGGATCAAAGTGATTGGTGGCTTTAAGGATCTGGGAAGAAGAGAAGTTGCGTATAGGAATTGATCTACCATTACAATTGGCAATAAGCTTTTCCAAGAAGATACCACCATTCTCCAAGAACCACTTTTCTTCATTTGTTTTTCTAGGAGATCCAGATCTAAGTTTTTGCTTCACCTTCTTAATCATTGATTCCACTCAACAAAATAACAAATTTGTGGGCATAGTTTTCTTACAAAAAGAAACCAGGAGAGTATTCTTAAGAGTCTTAACTTATATTTCAAAGACTATTCAAAGATAATACATTTTCTTTGTAACTTCGTTGAAAAAGTTCTAAACATTTACTTTAGTTTTTGTGCTAACGTAACACCTAACCCATCTACATCACAACTCGTTGATAGGTCGTTATCTGAAAAGTATATTGTTAATATGTAAAAAAGGTAACACGTTAAAGATTTGTTTAAAATTAGAGATCGTGGGTTTTTTGCTAAATTGTTTATGTAACATTAGATTAAAGTCCGCATTAATATAAAATATAAATAGAATTATTAGATTATAAAACTATTTATTCTTATAAATAAAATTAAATTTTACTAGATCAAAAAAATGTATTATTAAATTTTATATTATTAATAAGTTGTATCTATAATTAAAAATATATAAAAAAATTCGAAATACCTAAAAATCCGATAACAATTCTTATAGGTTATGATTAAGTTTAAATCTTATGTAACTTAAAACTAAATCTAAATAATTTGTGGATTAACATCAGTCTTTGAGTAAAATTTTGTCAAACCATTGTGTTTTTAATATAAAATAATATGTGTAATACATTATACATACATACTGAATCTGTTAATATACATCTTCAACTTCAAATATTGTACATATATTAAAATATTGTTATAAAAAAATTTTAGCTTAAACTTGGTATCAATTAATAGAACATGCAATTTTCTGAGGTCCAGTTGATGTTTAGGTAACAATGTAGAACTTAAATTTCACAATTAAAAAAAAATCAGTTGAATTTTTTCCTCCGAGTAGTATTAAGGAAATAAGATTGTCGACACTTTGAAGATATATAGAAAATATTATCTTACAAGTAGTATAACAAACATAAAAAATGAATTGTCAAAATTTTATTATTTATAATTTTGGATTTGAGTTCTTTATCTTGGCTTTAAGTTTTAGGTATAATTATTTGGTTTTTGAATATAATTATAAAATTTTAAAATAGTTTTAAATTTTTGGTAATTTTGAAAAAAAAAAAATTAATGGTATTCTAAGAAATTTATTTTACAGTATCTCTTGAACACAAACTAAAAAAATGTATTTATGAAATGCTCCAAATAAACTAAAATCTGATTTTAGGTTATATAAGAGAACAATAACGTTTTTAAATATAAAAATTATAGGGTATTAATAGTAATTTTATTCTACTGAAAATAAATGATCTAAGGTTAGAGTAATTTATTTACTTATATTAGTTAAAATATTCATATACATAATGAGAAACAAAGAAGGAATTTTTTTTACAGGAAATTTCTTTAATAATCCATTAGAGTTATGATACATTAAGCGAAGATATAGCTGTAAGATGCATATATGAGCCAAAACACAGTATGTGCATCTGGGCTTGCATGAGAGATTTATTTTATGTATGAGTCTGAGTTCCATACTTTAGAAGTAAATATTTTCAAGACTTTTGTCGTCCAACCATGAACAGAGAATCTTTAAGATGATGTCTGAATCCGCTTGAGTTCTTTAGCAACTTGGATCATCTTTGGTCTGTCTTCTTCTCTCTCCTCACAACATCTAAAAGCTAGCAGCACAAATGCTTCCATCTGCAATTTTTGGTTACTTGTGACGTCTTTTTCCATCAATGAATCAATTACTTCATCTAACTTCCCATTCTCATATAAGCCTTTCGCATTGTTAATAATACCTCGGAGATCCCCAGCAGGTCTAAGTTTTGTATGACAATTATTAGCTGATTCTCTAGTGAGAAAAACGAACAAACAAACTCCAAAACTATACACATCAATATATTCACTTAGATAACGAGTGGCAAGAAAAACCGGATCGGGGTGCCAAATTGCTTGACTCGTTTTGTTATATTTCATTTTTGATATTCCTTCAGGAAGTGATATCGAAAACCTGAAATTAGTAAGCTTAGCGTTCCAATTCTTGTCCAAGAATATATTTCCTGGTGTGATAGCTTTATGTATAATGATTCTTGGAAAAGCAGTGTGAAGATAAGTGATAGCGATCGCAACCTCATTCGCAATCTTCAACTTTACACTCCATGGTAATATAGATTCTTTCTCATTAACCACAATACGTCCTTTCTCACTTAGAAATGCAAGTTCTTCATATTCAAATACAACAACAGGAGAACTAAATTCGAAACAACATCCAAGTAGTTTTAGAAAGTTGTTGTGATTGCTCATCCGAGCAGACAAGACAATATCATTGTAAACATCTCCAATTTCATGGTCCAAGGCTCTTTTGATCAAGTAAGGCTTATCATCTATTATACCTTTATACCATAGACCATGGTCCCATGAGTCCATGACACAAACACTTACATCAAAGTTATAGGTAGCTTTCCGTATCTCCAGAGAAGAGAAGTTGCGTATAGAAATGGATTTACCATTACAATCAGCAATAAGCTTTTCCAAGAAGATACTTCCATTCTCCAAGAAGTACTTGTCTTCTTGTATTTTTATTTCAGACCAAGGCCTGAGTTTCTCCCTTACATACATCAACAATTCCATTCAACAAAATATAAAAATTTTGGGAACAATTTTTTTCTCAAAAAACAACAAAGACTTGAAGGTATTATGAAAAAGTCTTATCTTATTTTTTCAGACACTACAAAGATTATACATTTTCCTTGAAAATTACTAATAATGGACTCTAAATTGGGTCTAATGTAAGATGTGATTTCCAACACCTAAACCCATTCAACATCACTACTTATGAGTCGTTGACTAAATAGTTTATTGTTAAAACTCGGTTGTTGTTGTTGACTATATCTCTTGTTCTTCATCTTTCATATAAAAATAAATGAATAGATGGGTTTTTTTTATTGCGTTTTGATTTTTAAGTATTCTCATCTATGGTAAATAAAGAAATTGTCCTCATTCAAGTAACACAACACTTAACCAAATAAAGAATTCAAATTTAATAAAATAAAATTATCAAACTAAAAATAACAATGTCACAACACACAATATTGTCACAAACTCCCATAATTAAATATCCTAAATTAGGCTTCCTTAATGGGCTGAGCCTTTCCTCATGAAGGTCATCTCGACCATCAATCTCTAGATATCTTTATCTTTATCTAGTTGGGCCTAGATCTAGGTGAACTTCTTGATCGGGTTACAAACTCGGTATCAACAATTATTCCTCCTCTATTTCAGCGAATCTTCGAGTTCGGCTGGCAAAATTAAAAGTGAAGTTCTCTTAAACCGAGGTACACGTGTCACTTATTAGTTGTAAACCTTTGATCTTCTTTGAAATCATTTCAGTAGGGTTAAAACGCCGCCTAAGTTTCAAGTTTCAAAGCGTAATGATACCTCTATTTTTGGTAACCACTCACTTCCACAATATCATTCCTCTCCTATCTTCATTTGCATAGTTTTTTTTGCAGGTACTGCTCTCCCTTTTCTCTAGTTTTTCTATCTAGATTATTTGCAGGTCCGTCGTTTGATCTTAAATTATCTTTGCAAACCCCGATCTGAATCGAAATGTCTTCATCTCGCTTAAAAAACATGGACGACAGTAGTTCTTCTTTGATTAAGATGGAAGTCGGTGAAACGCAGGTCGTCCTGAAGGAATGACAAAATCTTGGTAACGAAATCCGGCCAGATGACAAACTGACTAGTCTTATACCAAAGAGGGGCACATATACGTCTGTTTAAATGAATCTTTGTTTCAGAAGTGCGATTTGTTTCTCCCTCTTGTAAAACTCTTGATATCGTATTGTGCAAGGAGATTAATATCAATTTCTTAGTTTTCCGCACCTTCAATAAGGCATATGGTTGCGCTCCTCACCCTTGGTCAAAGTTTTGGCATCAATATCGGTGTGAGATACTTGGAAAACATGTCGTCTATCAACCTGATAATTAAGAAGTCAACGAAACTTAACACATGCTACGTTTATATTAACTTCAAGACTCTATTCAAGCTAATTAGCTCGGCTACAGACACAAAAATCCATGATTGGAAAGGGAAATACTTTTTCCTAAAAGTTACCCCCGAATATGTCGGTGACGTCAGGAAACTTGTCAGAGGAAATGGGCTGAAAGTTTTGGTAGATTCCACCTCGGACCTGTAAGTTTGAAAAATTCCTTTTGATACTAACTAATTCTTTCTTGCTTGTAGTTCAATATTGCAACTTAGGCTGATTATTTTTTTGAGGATGTCGAAAAACTTAGCTCGGCCGGCATGTTGAATATTTGGGAGTTTATTAAGAGATACTTCAATCTTGCATTGCCCAACTAAACGCTGGTAGGTCACTATATAAAAAGTCTCGCATCTCGCTCTCGTTAGTTTTTTTTTAGATGTAGTTTCTTTTCCAGTTAGCAGGGACTTGAACGTTTGCCCTGTCAAGAATAAGAAGATGGTTCGTCCCAAGAAGCCCACCGACTATTCCGACGAGCTGAAAAAATCTTCTTCCTCGAAAAGGAAGGCATCTGCCTCCCTTTCTGTAAGTGGAAAGGAGGACTGTCCTCCTTCAGAAAAGAAGAAGAATCGATCTTCTAAGTGGGATTCGACCCCTGTTGGGGTAGTTATCATCGATTCTTCTACGGAAGAAGCTCATGCTGGGAAGATTCCACTGTTAGACTAGGTTTGTGCTGACGAGCCTGCAATCTTAGAGAATGTTCCTACTGAGGGGCAAACTCGTCCAGACATTTCTCTTGCCGGGGAGCATAGAGATGTTGAGGCCAATGACGTGGCTCCTGGGGAGGTCCCAACTCCTCAAGAGATGCTGAATGAGATGACTGCCAACCTCGATCTTGAGGACAAAAACCTAAATTCATTTAGTGTTGAAGTCGTAGAGCTTCTTGTTGATGATAATGAAGGAGAGGAGCAGGATCTAGGGTATGACCTTGTTGATGTGGAGAATGCTCAAAACGCTTCTTCGTCGCAGCAAAGGCCGCCTTTGCTTGACTGGACCCCCCAGTTCGTCTGCTAGGGTATTCCCTTTGCCCAAGATCCGTTAGCTTGCAATGGTTTGGTCAATCATATGCTTAATAAGTTGATGTCCCCAAAAATTTACCAACTGCTATCTCGGCAGGCTTGTCAGGTAGATCTTCATCGTGAATTTTGATTATTAGTTTAACTGCCACAACCTTCTTACCGTTAACATTTTTGTTTACTGTCATTCTTTTTAGACTTTGACTACGATGAAAGGGCTCGTATCGTTCAATGAAAATAAGTTGAGAATGTTTGGCTGCAATGAAAGCAAACTGCTTTGTTTCTAAAATCGTGGAGGCAGGTAAGCAGGAGGTTGCCTCTGGGAGGCTCTAGATTAACGAACTAGAGCATTCTATTGAATCTTTAACGAAGCAGCTCGATAGCATGAAGTTGAAGCTGGACTTAGTGGCAAAGGATGCTGCTGACAAGGTCGCGCTTTCGCATAAAAAGGCTTTCAAAGCGAAGGATGTTGCTAACAGGGCCGAACTTTCACACAAAGAGGCTCTCGAGGTGAAGGAGAATATGGAAGCTAATTTTGCCACATTGAAAGAAGCGCACTCGAAGCTCGAGAAACTATTTGATAATGAAGTGAAAAGGCTTCGTCTCTCTCAGGTTACTCAAGTCGTACAGGCTCGCAAGGAGACGTAAGCCAAGTATGTCTTGAAACTGAAAAAAATCCAAGCCTATGTTAATGATCGGGACAAGAGCGATTCGATCATTAAACTCTATGGTCAAGCGTAGACGATCTTGAAGTGCGTGAAGCATATAGTAGCTAAAGGAGGGAGCATTCATGCGGAGATCATGGTGAAGCTTGAAGTCGATGTAGTGTACTATCAAATGGAGCATTACCTTTGACTTTGACGAGCACGACTCTAACATCACTTTGGCTTTAAGTGGGGGTATAAATGTGTTTCAGGGGAATGTTGTAGATGTGTCTACCGAGAGTTTGATTAAGAAATTTTTTATACATCTCTTCGACATTCTCAGCATCAACTCCTGCCCTCAATATGAGTGTTTTCTCGGGCTAATCTTCATCCGGGCTCGTCTTCATCCAGAAGCTTCATGTAGTTCGAGACGTGTCGCCTAGCCATACAGTTCTTTTGTGATATTGTGTTCTTTTAGTTTGAATTGTAATCAGTCATATTCTAATTGTAGTAAAGTTAGGATGATGTATCTTTGTTTCTCGATATTAATGAAATGATTCTGCACTTTCTCTTACTTTTCTGAATATTTGGATCAGTTAACTCGTCTATTTGTTAGTCTTCGTTCCTAAAAATAAAAGAAAGAGCCAAGTTGTAACTTGATATTTTTATGCCTTTTCCCCGGACGAGAAAACTCCGGTCTCATCTAGTACTTTCGTATTGGACGAAAAGTTCACGAGCCATAGCTCGACTTTTTATGGACTTACCTAGAAGTTCCTTTGGTTGATCATGAACTGCGAGTCTGGTTAGAGAAATAATCCCTTGTTCCCATATGATAATCTAAAACCAAAACACTCAAACTCAAGTCAAATAATAATGGGATGACATCCAAGAAGCATAAAGTGACTAAAATAAAACATAGAAAGTGTTCAGTTGTTTGGGTGATGTTTCTGGTAAGCCCTTTGATCATGTGACAGCACAAGAATAGTATCTTGGTGATCCAAGGGGGTGCACAAATTAGTCTGCTTATTTTGGTCAAACCCGGAGAACTCCATGTGCTCAGCTTTAAGCATTCTTCAAGGATTAGTGGACCAAAATCATCTTCAGCTCCAACACTATCCAGGGGGTAGTAAGCTTCTCTATTCTCTGCCTTAAGGTCATTTTGATGATGATTAATCCATATCAGGTTGGCAGCATACACAAGTTTCTCTTGTGTCCATGGTGGTGCTTTCGGAACATTTTTTTGGCTTTCTCTCAATCTAGCTCGGGTCAGAAGCAATATCTCCCGTCCAATTGTCAATTCTTAGAAGTGGGAAAATAGGTTTTTTAATGTTATTCAAGTTACATCTCTGTTTATATATTACAGAGTTTACGAAAGCAATAATTTGTACAAGTGTATACAAGTCTATACAAGTAAGCCCATTAAGCTATTGTTGATGTCGTATGCCCAATACCCCCCCCCCTCAAGGCGGAGTGTGCACATCGTAAACACCCAACTTGAAAATAAAATCCTCGAATTCCCGCTTACCAAGCGCTTTAGTCATAATATCTGCAAGTTGAGATGAAGAAGATACATGTTTTGTAGCAATAGTTCCTCTATTTATTTTGTCCCGTATAAAATGACAATCCAAACCGACATGTTTGGTCCGAGCATGATAAACAGGATTTGCAGCGAGATTGATTGCGGAGAGGCTGTCGGAGTGGACAACTATTGGCGCATCACACGGTATTCCCATTGTAGGAAGTAACTCACGAAACCACATAATCTCACAAACCGTGTCGGCGGCCATTGCCCTGTATTCCGCTTCGGCGGAGGATCGTGACACAACATCATGTTTCCGAGTCTTCCACGAGATAGGCGAGTCCCCTAATTGAATAAACCAACCAGTGACCGAACGGTGCGTAATCGGGCATGCTGCCCAGTCGGCATCACACCATGCCTAGAGAACAAGAGGCGTGTTGGACTTAAGCAAAATACCTTGACCCGGTCGGTTCTTGATATACTTGACCACACGTAAAGCGGCATGCCAATGAGCAAGTTTTGGGGCTGCCATGAATTGGGAGAGAAGATGTATTGAGTATGACAGTTCCGGACGCGTCACGCTAAGATATATTAACCGCCCGATTAACCGGTGATAACGAGAAGGATCTGGCAGTGGATCACCGGTGGTTAGAGCAAGTTTCTGGTTCTGCTCAAGAGGGAAAGATAAGGGCTTAACAGTAGAGAGTCCATTTTCCTCAATTATGTCTAAAGAGTACTTCTTTTGACATAGATAAATTCCGGAAGGTTACGAAGCACTTCAATTCCAAGAAAGTAGCGAAGAACTCCTGAATCCTTCATATGAAAACAAGAGCTAAGATAATCCTTAAACGCAGTGATATCTTGTAGAGAAGAGCATGTTATTATCAAATCATCAACATACACCAATACATGTAACCTGATGTTGTTGTGGCAGTAAGTGAACAGCGAAAAATCAGACTGATTTTGAACGAAACCGAACTGAGTAAGGGCTTGTGCAAGCTTAGCAAACCAACATCTCGGTGCCTGACGTAGGCCATAGAGAGATTTTTGAAGTTTACATACCTTTGTGGAGTCATTTGTGCGAAATCCCAGGGGAAATTGCATGTAAACTTCTTCGGTTAAATCGCCATGTAAGAATGTGTTGTGGACGTCCATTTGATGGACTGTCCAATCCAACGAGGCTGCTTATTGAAGGAAAGTCCGAACCGTAACCATCTTTGCAACCGGAGCAAACTTTTCGGTAAAATCCACACCTTCAGTTTGATGGTTGCCTAGAACAACAAGTCGGGCTTTGTAACGTTCTAGTAAACCATCAGCCTTAAGTTTCACACGGTATACCCACTTGCAGCCAAGAGCGCGTTTGCCTTTAGGTAATGTTTCAACAGTCCAAGTGTTATTAAGCTCAAGAGATTCAATTTCTTCGGTCATTGCTTGACGCCAATGCGGGTGAATGACTGCTTCTTTATTAAGCTGAGGTTCAACATGTGTGGAAACAGCCAATGCAAAAGCATTATACACCTGTGAAAAACGTGGATTAGCAGTATAATTCACTTGTAATTTTGAAGATTCAGAGAGAGATCCTTGGTGAATAATATTGGTGACATAGTCATCAAATTTGGTGGGTTGCTTGCGCACACGATGGCTTCGTCGGAGGGACTGATCATCCGATGTTGAGACTACAGCAGGTGAATCAATAAGCAAGTTTGGAGCAGCTGGTGAAGTGGTTTGAGGCGCAGTTTCAGTAGCAGAAACTGGTGCATCGGCAGTGTTTTGTATAATTTCAGAATATGGAATTTTTGCAGCAAGTGGAATTGTTGCAGGTGCTGGAATTAGTGAAGGTGGCTGCAAGATATCATCATCGTAGGACATGGGAGAGTGAGGACCAAGTTCAGGTGATGACGAGGACGATGAAGAGGCCGAGACATAGTAAGGGAACTCATGTTCAAGGAAGATTACATCCCGAGATACAGTGATGTTGTCGGTTTCGAGATTATATATGCGCCAACCTTTTTGTGCGAAAGGATACCAATAAAAACAGATTTATGACTGCGAGGTGCGAACTTGTCACCGCCATGATTTTGATTGTAAACGTAACAGGCATAACCAAAGACACGGAGATGAGACAGCGGAGGAGCTCGGTCATAAATCAGTTCAAAAGGAGTTTTACCGGACAGCAGTTTGGTTGGAGTGCGGTTAATCAAATAAGCTGTCGTCAAAGCACAATAACCCCAAAATTCAATCGGCAAAGAAGCTTGATACCGCAAAGCTCTGGCAACATTGAGAATGTGGCGGTGCTTGCGTTCTACACGACCGTTTTTGTTGCGGTGTACCAACGTAAGAAGTCTCATGTATGATTCCTTGTTGAGCAAAGAATTGCTTCAAGCAAACAAACTCCGATCCGTTATCGCTACGAACCGTTTTAATTTGTTTCATGAACTGTCGAGAAATCAGATTTATAAAGTTCTTAAGATGTTCAGGTGCATGTTGTTTGGAAGGCAGAAGATAGATCCAAACCGCACGAGAATAATCATCCAAAATTGTTAAAATATACCGGGAACCACACAAAGCCGGAGTGCGATACGGGCCCCATAAGTCGCAATGAATCAATTCGAAAGCAAAACTGGTCTTAGTAATACTTTGAGGAAATGAATCTCTTGTGTGTTTAGCACGAATACAAATGTCACAAGTCTTTGAATCAAAAGAGTTGCTTCGAAAATTAGGGAGATTTAAAAAATCTAAAGCAGTAGAAGAGGCATGTCCGAAACGATTGTGCCATAGAGAAGTCGAAGCATCAACTGAGACGGTGAAACTTTCCGCGACAGCCACTTGTCGCAAAAAATAGAGACCATGAGACTGCTTACCCGCTCCAATCAACGTCATAGTAATGCGGTCCTGAATAACATAAAGTTGATCAGTGATTTGGAAAACACAACCACGATCACGAGTAAGTTGTGAAACTGAAACGAGATGACATCGCAATCCATCCAGATAATAAACCGTCTGTAAAGTTAAAGAGGAACCAAGAGCAACAGATCCTTGTTTTGTCGAAGTGATAAAACGCCCATCAGGCAACCAAATAAGTACAGGTGGCATTTCACATACATTTTGAAGAAACGATAGAATTCCAGTCATGTGATTTGTAACACCGGTATCAAAAATCCAGGATTCAAGAATATAATTACCTGTAAGTTTCTTTGTGGCAGGTTGGTTACGTTCTTCTAAGAGATTAACCAAAGTCTGCCATTGAGTAATACTGAGTCCACTTAGTCCTATGAGATCTGCAGATGTGAGTGGCGCATTGTGAGAAGAAGGTAAGACAGCGACATTATGTGCTGTTGCCTCACGAAAATTGTCATTGGACCAAGGACGAGTGGAATGAGCAGAACCACCGCGATTAGTCGGAGCATTTGAAGAACCAGGACATGAGTTATTAAGGGACAGCTTCTTTCCTGATTTTTCATCGAACCAAGGTGGATAACCAATAAGCCGAAAGCAGTTGTCGGCAAGGTGACCTTGACGGCCACAGTGAGAGCACATAAGAGGTCCAGGACGATGTTGGGTTGAGGTGAAAGATGCAGTTTTTGCAGTCTGCACAACAAAAGTAACAGCCTCTGTTTTTGCGTCATGAAGATGACCAATTGATTTTGATTCTTCATCTTGTATGAGGGTGTTGTAAGCCTCTTCCAGCGTGGGCAAAGGAACTCGAGAGAGAAGAGCGGACTTTACAGATCCGTAAACTGTTTCATCAAGGCCCATGAGAAACTGATGCAATTTGTCTTCCTCACGTTCCTTTCTCACATCTTCCATGGTCTTAGCCTGTTGGTAGTCAGCTAAACTCCGCCATAGATTAGTCAAATTTTCATAATAGGATTCGATAGCTAAGACCTTTTGGCGACAAGTAGCAAGGTCAGACTTGAGACGTTGAATACGTTGACCGTTTTTGACGCCAAACCTTTTCTGTATGTGTGTCCAAAGCTGATGAGCATCATCCATATGAGACATAGTAGTAGAAAGATTGTCATCAATGGTTAACTTCATCCAAGATACAACAAGAGCATTGTTTGCTGTCCAATCTTCATAATCCGGAGAATCGGTAGAAGGTTGTGGGATAGTGCCATCGACAAACCCGAATTTCTTGCGTGCCTTAAGTGCCAAACGAAAATTGGTTGCCCATTCATCATAGTTGGGACCTTTAAGAAGTGGTTTTGAGATGAGAGTTCCCGGATTGTCACCGGACGTGAGATCATATGGAGAAATAGTACGGCGAGTAACTGGAGTAGTGTCTGCCATTGAAGACCATAGAAGAAAAGAGAAGAAGGAAAAAAAAAAAAATTTAATGATGAGCAACAACCTATGAAGTAGTATTAGGTTGGAGGCTCTGATACCATGTCAATTCTTAGAAGTGGGAAAATATGTTTTCTTAATGTTATTCAAGTTACATCTCTGTTTATATATTACAGAGTTTACGAAAGCAATAATTTGTACAAGTGTATACAAGTCTATACAAGTAAGCCCATTAAGCTATTGTTGATGTCGTAGGCCCAATACCAATCTCATTTTTGCAGCATGTTAGTTGAGAATTAATCAAATTAAAAACCTAATTTGAACCCTTGAATTTTGGCTCATGGTTTAGCTCCCCTTTAGCTATCTGGATGACATTTAGGTCTGGTGGTTTCGGCATACGTCTCATGTCCTTTCCAGAGCATCCCCCTCTCTCTTTTTATTCACCTTCCAAAATGGTATGACCTGCACCAAGAGAAAACAAATCAGTTTCAAGTATCTTTTGAGGGTTTAGGAGCTTATCTCGGTGATGTGGGGGTTTGCTATGGTTGGATGCATCAGACGGGTCTTCTTTTATCAATATGAATACAAGAACTCCTCTCCATGATTGCTGGTTGTTAACTCTCATCTAAGGCTGCATCTTAATATTCCTGGGGAAAAAATAATCGAGGTAGTAAAGTTCTTTAGTATTCAAGATTAGATTAGAAGCGATGTAGCCTGTTTCAATAGCCTCTTGAAATCTTCTCCTATCCATATTATTGGGGTTCCAATGATATAGACTCGCTAAATACAAAGTCAATAGATTCTGGTTGCCTTTGGATAGAATCAACAACATGGTTTTATTCTTTGATCGTTAGGACAGTATGTTCAAGTACATACTCTTCTTGCTCTTCTTGACAGGAAATTTGCTCAATTTCTTTGGCTATAGAAAGATGCTGGTCACAAGTGTTAGAAAAATTAGAAACAAAGAGAGTAGGAGTAGAGATAACCAATTATTTTGATTGAAGTTACTCAACGCGGTTTGGTTTCTTAAGTGAACAAGATTGGCTTTCTTTGGCTTTTTGTTTCTAATCATATTCTTTAAACACATCATTCTGATTAACCATCTATTGGGAAGTAGGTTCATGTGCATTCTCCTCTTGATTTTCTTCATTAATCAAGGTGTTTAGGGTTGTCAGCCATTGAAAACCTTGTCAATAGACTTCAGTTGTTTCTCTTCTCGTTTGGTTTTAAGCTTTCGAGCAAGAAGTCTTTCTTCTCTAATTGCATCTAGATGCTTGTCGATGATCTGCTCCACCGTTACAGTTAGCTCTTCAAGAAACCGTTGGTCTTGAGAGCTAAGTCTACTCCTTGTGTCTTGGATGAAGTCCTCAGGCATTGTACCCAAATTGAATAACTTATATCCAAAGCAAAACAGATTTACACTAGCTAAGTAAGAATGAGACAAATCTTGTGTTTCACGCCTTAGTATCGTGTGTATCAATTCTGAAGTTAATCAAAAGTGTTGGTCCTTTCAGTGCCGGTCCAACGTTTTTAGATACCCTACACAAAATCCAAAAAATGTGTCATTTATATATATATATATATATATATATATATATCAAATGTTTTTTTTAATAAATTAACTTAACGGTTCGTTATGATTCAAAGGTTAAAGTGACGAAAAAACAAAAAACAAAATATTTAGTAAAACATTTAAAACTGATTTACTATTTTAGAACCTCTGATGAATATTATTTTTACAAAAACCTACAATTTATGTTACTTATTATATAATTTTTTAAAAATTTCCCCAAAATCTCCTCTATTTCAATATAAACCCCTTTTTATTTCAAGAAAACCCCTTTATTTCAAGAAAAATGCCCTCTAATTCCAACAAAAATATATTCTAGATATTTGTGTCCTAATCGGTGGCTTCACTTGCTTATGGTCTGGACCGGTCTTTTGTTCCTTTTTTTTTTTTTCTTTAAAGTGTACCTGCAGCAATAAGGAAAAAAAAAAGTTTGCTTGATGGGACATTTGGACGTAACAAAGGTAATAAAGGAATAAAAGTATGGTCAAATAACGCCTTGATTTTGGTTTCCTTTTCAACTCAATTCGCAATATTCCTCTTTGTTTCCTTTATGCCTCAGTCAGTGTCTCCTTCCTCTTGAATTAGTTCCTTGACACAGTTAGAACAACAACAAACAATGCAATTAAAGAGAGTAATAATTTAAGACACAACCAATTGCAATCAAGATAATCCAAGAGATTATCAAGAAACAAACAGTTTGTGAATTTAGCAACCTATACTAGACTCTCTTCTAGAACGTATACAACCTTAACACAAGCAAGGAATGATATCTCAGGAAATCAACACATTCAAATTAGTTGAAGCAACCAGAATAACCTTAAGCAACAATCAAACAGAAACAATAGAACTAAATTTTTTTTCTTCTTTTTGTTGTTGAATTTTCTGGATTTTAACAACGAAAAAACAGACTATGAAACAAATATATAAGATTTATATTAGCTTTTCTTTTTTCAAGAACTAAAACAAACTACAGAACATAAGCAAAGCAAAACAGCAAAGAAAAACGAAGCAGAAACTGTAACATGGATGAATCAAAACTAAAGTTAAAGAAAACTCCCTGTTTAGATATGTGGTTTAAGATGGCTCTGATACCACTTTATGTAATCTTTCCTAAGGAACGAACACACTTTGGACAAGTATCTAGATTAAACTTAATGAAGAGCAGATTGAATAGATGATAGATGGTGTTTTGATGGTCGAATGGAGTGATGTTTGTGGCAGAATGAGGAGTAGACAGAAACAACAAGAACTATGGGCTGTTCTTGAGGTTCTAAGCACTTGGATATGAAACACCAAGTATTATTCAATGGATATTCAACAACTGAATGAAAGGTTGCAACTTAAATAACAAAGTCTCTTAGTCAAAAATGGAAAGAAATGAGTAAAGGAGTGGCTGGTTTTTATTTAGTCTTCATTTCGTAGGTTCTAGGGAATTTGGACTTGTTCTTCACTTGATTTTGACTTAATCATTTCCAGCCTTGGTCAAATGACTTGACCCTTAGATAATGGTAAAGAGTGCTCAATTTGCCTCATTAAAACCTGATTTGTAACAAGTCTTTTTGCTCTAGCTTTCCTTAGCTTGCATAATGACTCCAACATGTTTCCTCCAAGTTCATGACGCACTGACTCCTTCTCCAAGCTCTCCTTAGCTTGCATAATGACTCCAACAAGTCTTTTTGCTCTAGCTTTAGTCATTGTTCCTTTTGGGACTTCTAGGACATCTTCTCCTTTAAGCTCAAGCTCATCTACAATCAAACCAATTCGAGGAAAAATTATTTTTCAAATGGGAGAGGATGATATGATCCGCGGCAGCATTCTCGGCCATATTCTATGTGTTTTAAAGATCTCGGGTTTACAAGCATTATCCATACGATTTTGGAGTTACACCCTTCATCAAATTTTTAGGTATTTTCGTCAGCTTTCCAGAAAGCTCAATATCACCAACATTGGCCGTCTATATAAAGATTTATGCGCAATTGAATGATGATATGAACTTGCTAACTTTCTCAACCAGATTCATTGCTTCTCAAAGATCACCAATTTTGAAGACTTTGGTATCAGAATTTGAGCTTGAACCCTTCATGAAAGTTGCAGCCCATGAAGTTATCTTTCCAAAATTCCAAAGATAATAAAATTATCTGTCGTGGTTGAGAAAATATGTGCAATTTAATTAGAGAAGCAATTAAGTGAGATTCTCTTTCCATGGTGATAATTGTGATTGATTCTCTAATTATATGTAATCCCTTAATATCTACTACATTTAAAGCTATCTTGTACTCTTTATAAACTTTTATAATCTCTCATAAGAAATCATCTATCATTTTATAAAAGATTTTTCTCTCTAAATTTTTGATCATATTTAAGGTGTGTCATATCTTTTTGCAACCCTTTGGTGTCTAATATCCAAAGGACTATCTGATCTCTTGGTGTGTAATATCCAAGGACCACCCTTGCTATATCAGAATTCTTCCACAACTTCTATGGTCCAATTCAATCCACGACTATCCGGTGAATTAAGAGCTTTTTTGCATCCCTTGTATGCCATTCGATCCATTTTATATCTATCTCTATCTTTTTCTATTTTTGTTCATCTTCAAAGTGACGGTCTTGGGGAGGATCACATCAATAAGTTTTCCTTGATCTTCATTAGGTTTTCTATCACTTAAACGATCTTCACATGCTTTTATTCTTTCCGCATTGTCTTTGAACCAAGTTTGCTTTAGGTCTAAGACTTCTTCAAGCGAAGCAACAATATGTATGAATTTGTGTCTCGGAAGTCCCTTCAAAAACTTCTTCATAAGCTTTGTTTCTTCGATTGTTTCTCCTAATGCAGATGACTAAGCTGCGATACTTGAGATCTTTCCATCAAAATCATCGACTGCATCATTTTCATTCATCGTTAGTTTGTCTAGTTCCACCATTAGGGTTTGTAGCCTAGCTTCTTTTACACGTTCAGCTCCTTGATGTCGTGATTTAATGGTGTTTGATAATAGGATTGTGCGGTCCTGAGTTATCAATCAACCCATCGTTGTAGTAAAGATGGGTTTGTCAATCCATAATAGGAGTGTACTAATCAATGTGGATGTATTGGATGCTTTAAAGTCAAGCTAGATGTTAAAAGGGGTTTTGGTTGCTAAAAGGTCCTAAGTGCAATGAATGTAAAAAGAATAAAACAGAGAGAGGCTTAAAACACTTTAGATGCAAAACATAGTAAAAGCAAGGAAGGGTAAAAATGCAATCAATGTAAAGTCGTTCCTGAGGACAAAGGGTAACTGACTTGGGAATCCATCCTGGGCTACCTAAATATGTAACATACCTCAAACAATGAGTTGACCCCTAGACAGTAACTCTACATACAATCAATTCCAATTCCTTGGCAACCAATCTCAAGCAAAGCAATCACATACTCAACTGTCATCATAGACGGTGACTACCTAACAGGTATTAACCACCACTACTCTAGCTAACTCGTTTCCCACATCTATTCACAGAGAAGGGGAAACGAATCTCTGAAACCCCCTCGGTCTGATCACCTCCAATAACTCACCTTCCAGTGTTGTACGGCCTAACGGCGGGTCTCTGTCCCTTCCGGGTAGGAGTACAATCAGCATTAAGCTGAGGAAGAACAGAAAGGATCTAAAAACAAACAACTTAGGTACCTAAGCAAACCCAGAACATCAACCCTAATCTACCCCCATCCTCAGGAACTTGGATGACTACTCACTACTCATGGGAGTAGAAGTAGATGAAACAGCAAACATAACTTCGAACCTAAACATGAAGATCTAAGAAGAACAACAAGAACACAAACCCATAAATGAAGAACAACAATGGAACAGTAAGCTAAGCAAGAGATTAAAACTTAAAACGAAAATCAACAAGAACCAGATA
>OVBE01006941.1:0-19124 GCA_900406425.1 Iberis pinnata | reverse complement strand
GAGAGAGAGAGAGAGAGAGAGAGAGAGAGAGAGAGAGAGAGAGAGAGAGAGAGTAGTAATTAAATAAGTGAAAAGAGAATTTAAAGATTGGTAAAGTAAACGGTGTAAAAAGTTTCTGGTATATAGTAATGGAGAACAATCTAACTCTTCAATGTGGCATAGGCCTAACCGGATGATCCCTACTTACATTTCAGGTAAAAAAACATCACCTTCAGAATTAAATAGTGCAGTTTTATTACTAAAAATTGAAGTGGTTGATTTTATAATAGGAAAAAAAGGTGGTTTCCCACAAGCAAATGTCTCTTTATAATCAACTGATGAGTTGCTCACTTTGTTTTCAGGGCTCCCAAACTCTCTCTCATATAGACGAAAATGCCCCTCTCGGCGACGGCGGATACAAGCAAGACGGTGAAGCTGGAGAGGTACAATAGCTACCTCCGTAAGATTCACAGTACTAAAGTTCTCAACGCCTCTTCCAAGGTTCTTTTCCGAGCGACTCTCCTTATCGCTCTTGTCCTTGTCCTCCTCTTCGCAATCAATTACCCTCCACTCTCCGACACACACCATCTCCACCGTCGTAGCTTCTTATCCACGGGGATCTTCTCCTCTGTCGGTGAAGGAGTCGCTTGGGAGAAGCGCGTGAGGCAATCCTCCACGGCGAAGCGACCTCACGGTCTGTCTGTCTTAGTCACCGGAGCTGCCGGCTTCGTTGGATCTCACTGCTCAATCGCACTTCGAAAACGCGGCGATGGAGTGTTAGGATTCGACAATTTCAACGATTACTACGATCCATCACTGAAAAGAGCAAGGCAACAACTTTTAGAGAAGCAACAAGTGTTCATCGTGGAAGGAGATCTCAACGATGGACCTCTCTTGCGTAAACTCTTCGATATCGTACCTTTCACTCATGTTCTTCACTTAGCAGCTCAAGCCGGAGTTCGTTACGCAATGAAAAACCCTCAATCTTACGTCAGCTCCAACATCGCCGGATTCGTTAACCTCCTTGAAGTCGCTAAAGCAGCTAATCCTCAGCCAGCTATTGCCTGGGCTTCATCTAGCTCAGTCTATGGACTCAACACTGAAAATCCATTCTCTGAAGAACACAGAACAGATCAACCAGCGAGTCTCTACGCAGCGACGAAGAAAGCTGGAGAAGAGATCGCACATACTTACAATCACATTTACGGTTTATCACTAACCGGACTTAGATTTTTCACTGTCTACGGTCCTTGGGGAAGACCAGACATGGCCTATTTCTTCTTCACTAAAGACATCCTACACGGTAAATCTATCGATATTTACAGAACACAAGACAATAAAGAAGTGGCCCGTGACTTCACCTACATCGACGACATAGTCAAAGGCTGTGTCGGTGCACTCGACACGGCAGAGAAAAGCACCGGGAGTGGCGGAAAGAAACGAGGACCTGCTCAGCTTCGAGTTTACAATCTCGGGAACACATCTCCCGTACCCGTGGGGAGATTAGTATCGATCTTAGAAGGATTGCTGGGGACCAAAGCCAAAAAGCATCTGATCAAGATGCCTAGAAACGGAGACGTGCCATACACACATGCCAATGTGAGCTTAGCGTTTAGAGATTTCGGATACAAACCAACCACGGATCTAGCCGCCGGATTGAGGAAGTTCGTCAAGTGGTACGTTGGTTATTATGGGATACAGTCCAGGGTTAAAAGGGAAATTTCTCACGCCGAAGATTCTGCTTGATAAACTCGATCACATGCTTATGCTTGCTTTTATTTTTATTTTTTATAAAAGAAAATGATTTTACAGGGACACATTTCTGTATTTTTCCCTATTTTTTAAAAAAAAATGATGCCAAAAATATCATAAATGTTTTTGTGGTGGTCCTTTTTTTTAAGGGGATCAAAGTGTGGGACTTAAATTGTCACAGCTGTATTTTATAATAGAAAAGATATATATATATAGAAATGGAGAAAAAGAAAGGGTAGAATTGGAAATATGTGGGGTTTGTTATTATGTAATAAATGATCTTGCTGGAAAGTGTTTAGAGCAGATCTTTAGCCTTTGGATTTTTATAATCAAGGAATGAAACCTGTGATCCATTTATCAACTGTAAAATCAATTTCATTCTCTTTTCCTTTTACTGTTTTTATTTTATCTCATTTGTCAATGTCAATGTCAATGTACAGTGTACAATAACATCAAAATAATCGCAGCAACAGCAACAGCTTTTTATCTTCACAAACTTTAAGTTAAGTTTTAATATATGATCGCCCGTGATAGTCGCAAGCGACATAGTGCCGAACATGGCCTAACCGGTTTTGATTTCAATGCTAAAATGATTAAGAAACTGGTACTTATCCGAATAGCAATAAACCAAAAGGAAGAGGTCCATTGGCATTTGATCTTTTTTTTTTCCACAATAATACAAGATTAACAATACCACGTTACAGTAAAACAGGATGATGAGATTTTGACTTATTTAACCAATGTATCAGCAGCCATATTTTTCCCTCTTTTGATATGTCCAAACGCATGAGATCATGTCTTTAGCGGTATACGGCATATCCTTAGTTGCTCGTAACACCTGTATCACCGTAAGCGAGTCTGTTTGAAAATACACATTTCCGTAGCTAAGACCCTTTAGTGTTTGTATAACATGTTGAAGGGCCTTTGCCTTAGCCATAAGGCAAGATTCAACAGCCGGTATTGAGCCTTTTCCAGATACTATGATTTTGTGTTGTGCATCATATAAAATTCATCCAATACCTGCCGGAGAATCTATGGATATCCAGAAAGCGTCCGTTTTGCATACATAAGCATCCTTTTTAATGTCTTCTTTATGTATCTTTTCTTCTGTCCACATATTTTAACATTTTTTTGTTTATTCTATACGATCAATATAAATTTAATGGACAATTAGTTAAAAGGATTTATTTTTTCTATGTATATAAAAATAAGCTTTTTAAAATTTGTTCACTTTATATCTATTATACGTTTATCTTATCCATATTTATTAAATATTTTTACAATATTTTTTATTATAAAATATCAACTAGAATCTAAATTTTTACACAATATTTCTCTATGTATTTATTCTTTTTATTTCCTATATAATTTTCTCTCTAAACACACACATGTACATTGGAATATGTTATAAAATCTACAAAGCAACACATCAAGTAGTATATGATCAAAATTAGCATATAAAGTAAGTTTTTAGATGTGTAATTTCGTTTTTATATGTTCAGTTTTTTGTCAACATTTGGGCCACAACAAATCGGTCCAACAGTCAGTTCATGCAAAATAGTAGACAATTCCTACACTACCGTAGGTGCATGGACTCGATTCCAGGTGGGGTGGTGCTACATGCCTTATGTAGACTTATGAATGCTACTATGTCAATATCACTTCCCTGTTTTTTATATGCTTAGTTAATGTTTTATATTTAAAGGCAACATTGTTGACTTTTTATCATATAATCTACCTCTTACTTATTTACCTATTACAAAAACGATATTATGGAGTGTTATTTTCTTCTTATTGTAGTTGTCTTAGATGATCCGTTAGATTCGAGTGGTTTTTGTGATAAAACGAAATGAATTTTTTATTTGATCAATTTATGATTTAAGAAAGACGACATCTTCTAGAAAATATATTCTAAAATATGACGTATTTTAGAAAATCTATTTTAGAATATAACCTCTCCTAAAATATATGTTATGGCATATGACGTTGCTATGAATGGATTGAGGGTTGACTTTTGATTGGAATAGAGTATGAAATCACTAAAATCGGGTAAAAAACAAGAGAGTTATGAAAGATATGATTGAGAAGTTGAGAAAAAATAATAAAAAAGGAAATTATGGGTTTTTAATGGAATGATTATGCCATAGTTTTTTGGTATTTTTTCTCTTTTTATTAGTCAAAAAGTAGAACGACAATATAAATAACGAAAATTTAAAACAAAAAAAAATTTAAAATATAAGGAAAAAAAAGAACTAAATTTTTTAAAAAGGTTTAGTTTTACAAAGTAGTGTGATAAACCGTTAGTTCCACCAATACAGGAACAAAACATTTTTATCTAATTTTCCCTATATTTAATTTTACATTGTTAACGTAAAATAAAGATAACAATCTTAAATTAAATTTAAAAAATCTATTACAATGCATGTTTGGAAAAAAATATTTTGGGTCAACAACGCTAAGTTATGAAAAATCTTAATAGACAAAAAAACATAAGAGTATATATTTAGAAAAACGTAACATCTACATGATATATTATGTTTTAATGCTTTTTAACATTGTTTTATTTTATTTTGAGTTGATTAACTTGCATTTAAGTACATATAAGTTGCATTTGCATATAATTTCATATTTCAAGTGTTGAAGGTGAGTGGAATCAAAAGAGGCATCAATTGGATGCAAAAGAGCTAAAAATAGACTTAATAGAGATAAAAACAAGCCTTAAAGATCAAGCGATTTAGAGATATTGAAATGGAAATTTTATCATGGCATATTGAAGAATATTATAGCCATGAATTCAAGCTTTCCAACAAGCTAAAAATCACCTTAAATGCTCCAGAGAATTGCAAGATATGAGCCGGCAAAATTGTGGTCCACTAGATTCGAGGCTCCAAACTGTCCATCCCAAAGATGCATCTTTTACACCAACTTCCATTGCGACTCAGGAGAAGACTCTTTGATCAAATTTGTAGCCCTTTGAATTAGCTTTCCAAAGGAGCTATTGCACGCCATCATAGCTTCAAAGGTGAGAGAGTTATGGACCTCGGACTAAAGACTGGTCAAGCTGTCTCGCAGAAGAAAGCATACCGAACGGATTCACCCGGTACACATGGTCTGATATGGGCATATCGACTAGTGTGTATTAGTCAACTTGCCCGATAAAAAAACATGAACAAACGATACCGGGCAAAGTTTACCGGGCGAAACGCCCAATACCGTGCTGAAAAAGTTAATATTTGAGTTTGACCAAGCATTTTACCCATTTCTTTTAGTGGGTTAACCCATGTATTTTGGGTTAACCCAAGAGGATTAGAATTGACTATTTAAGCTCTCAGAAACCTAAATTTAAGGGGGATGCTTTATCTTTAATCTTTGAATCTTATCGTTTATCCTTTGTTTTCTCTCTTAAGACACTTTGTAATCTACCTTTGATATTTGTTTAAATTGGAGTTGATATTGCTTTGATTGTTGATTTCTCTTTACTTTATATTTCTAATCATGATTATGCACACTTTCATCATTGAAATTCGTGTATTATCCATGATTAGTGAATAGTTCAATCCTATGCAATTGGGTTAGGTAGATTAGGGTGGTTAGATGATTAACTATGTTGTTTAGGAGTAGATTAGCTAATAAATCTATTATATCCTTGAATGGTTTCGTCTCTGATGTGCTGGTACATGTTGGAGATTGTCTGGTTCCTCTCGATTTCCATGTCTTAGATACAAATGGTACTTCAGATGGGTCACTGGCTCTAGGAAGACCTTTTCTAGCATCTGTAGGGGCTGTGATCGATATGCCTAAGTAGCGCAACTATCTCACAAACGTCAAGAAGAGATACTACTATCATGTAGTACCCCAAAACAGTGCCTCTAAGATCATCATGATGAAGGAAGAAAGGGTGGCGCAGGAATCTCATGTCGAATCCAATCGTAAAGGTACTGTTACTGAATTCTTGCACAAAGAAGCTCGAATCTCAACAAAGAGTGCAACCTCAAAGGTCAAGGACAAGGGTAAGGTGAACTTAAAGAAGATCAACAAGAATCCTCATGTGACTTTGATTCTTCAAGCGTTGGTTGGAGATGGAATTGAGTATAAGGTGAAGAGCAAAGGTACGTCAAAACCTTTCTAAAAGGTCAAAACCTTCTTTACCTCAAATCTTAAAGATAAGGGATCCAACTTTGCAAAGGAGATGATGAGCAAGGTTTTAAAGTTACAGATTTTAGATGATGGTGGTTCTGTAAGGCGTCTACTGGTGCTGATCTAGCTGAGTGGGAGGCAACCCACTGATTAGGTGTTTATGATTAGTTATTTTTGGTTATGAGTTAGGCCAATTTTGAGTTACTAACTTATTAATTTTCAGTTGTGAGTTCAAAAGTGTTTTAGGAAATTTCAAAGAAAAACTGGTCGGACAGACATATTGATCGATCCGACTATGGATCAATCAATCCATGAAAAATGGTAATGTACACGATATTAGATATCGATCTATCCTTCTATGGATCGATTGATCCGTCGTTGCTCATAAGCCAATCAATCTCCTTCTCAAGTTAGTACCGAAACTTTCTTTGAACTTATGGTTTTATCATTTATCTATTAGTCAGGTCTTACTCTTTTCTTGGATTTATTTTCACACCAGGACGGTGTAAAGTAAGTCTGGGGGACGATATATAGCTACTAACCATGTTTAGCATGTTTTGTGTCTTTTTGGATGTTTTGTCATTTTGATGAAAATTTTCAAAATTTTTTGTTTTTATTTAGTCGAGTCTAGTCGAGTCGAAAGAAAAATGACCAGAATATGTGATGATTATTAGCCTAGTGTGAGATTAGTATTGATTTGATTACTAACTTATATTAACTGATGCATTTAGGATTGGAAATCCATTGACTAATTTATATGCTTTTGAAAGTTCTGGTCTTTTAGATTGTTGATGATTTGATGCTAGCTCTTTTTGGATATGACTTAATTTGATCTTAAATTCTCTTTCTTATGGTATTGGATATACTTTAAAAGCTAGGTACCTTGCTCTTCAGTTCCCTGTAAAACCGACAAGTTCTTTTAGTATGATTCAGATCCTTTCTCTCCTCCCCTTCAATAAAAAACGGTAAAAAGGGATTAAACAACGAACCTCGAAGTCCGTTTCCTCATCCCATAAAACCGTATGCTAAAAAAAGAATATAAAAAGCGCATAAATGCGAAAAAGCAGTAAGAAAAGAAAAGAAAAAAAGAAGTGAGAAAGGGAGAAAAAGGGCCAGGACCAGAATTCCATTGATGTTGTGTTTGGTATGGGCGCTTTGATAGAAAAGGTATTTATGCACATTGATCGATACCATATAGGAAAGAACGCACTCATTTGTACTCAATTGAATATAGAGAGCTAGTTGAAATGATTTGATGGTTTGATTGACTTGGGATTTAGAGTAGGAAGTATGTTGTCAGTTAGGTGGAAGTAAACAGTCTAATTGCAATGGTTTTCTAGGATTAGTGTCTTTTAGTTTTTGATGTCTGAACTTGGGGTTGCTAAGATTAGGAGAGTTCCTGTGTGGTCCGGTTTTCAAACCTCTTCTTTAGATTTAGTTTTTGCTTTACTTGAGGACAAGCAAATATCTAAGTCTGGGGGAGTTGATATCACTCGGTTTTAATGCCTTATAGTGGGTATTTATACTTGCTATTTGACATTATCCGAATATTTTCCTTGTGTTTTTGGTGTATTTTAGGTGTTTGGGACGTTCTGGAGAAAAAATGATGGTTTCCAGAAAATTTCAGGTGCAAGCGGACGAAATGAAGATGGACGGATCGAACCAAACTGAAGAATGATCGATCTAGACCTGCACACATGAAGGGATCGATCGATCCAAGTCCCTGGAAACTTACATAAGATCATATTGATCGATTCTATCTTAGATCGATCGATCCCGAAGAAAGAAGAACGACGGATCGATCGATCTGTCCATGGATCGATCGATCCCTTTTCCCGAGCCAGATAGAAGATAACCAAAAAGACACAATTTTCCTCAAGACATATCAATATTTTTCCTTATTGGATTTCATTTTCCTTATTTTATTTTAGACTATAAAAGCCTTAGGCATGTGTTTATTTTCTACAAACAAGAACTTTTCATTATTTTTATTTTTTCAGAGCTTTCTCAGAGAGAAGAGATCCCATTCTTGTATTTAATTGTCTTTTGAGTTGAGAACTATTTTCATTAGTAAATCATGCATGTTAACCTGAGCTTCAAAGTTGAATACATGTGGAATTCCCTGATGCCTAGCGCTTTATCTTATTATTTTAAAATCGCTGTTTGTTATTGCTTATTCTTAGTTACAATAAACTCTATTTAATCCGTCTTAGCTAGAATCAAATTTAGAACTGAAAGTCGTACGGTCTTGGTCTCTGTGGATTTGATCCCTCTTATGCTACTGCGTTTGTTGTGCACTTGCAGTGAATATATTTAGGTCAAAACTTGAGTGTATCATCTACCCGGTACCATTCACAAACATCACATACTGACCATATTGTCTGGCTTAGTGGTCTAGTACACGTAAGTTGGTCTGATTTATAGCTAATCTCCTTGGCCCAAGTCCAATTGAGGTACACCTTACACCTTTGTACATACACATATTTTGGTTTTTCTTTTAGATTGTTTTTATTTGTTCTCGTCTCCTAAACTTTCTTCTGAATTTCTGTTACACAAGGGAGTGTGTAATTCAAGTTTTGGGGAGGGTTTAGAAAGCATTTAACCATAGTTTGTTCTCTTGTTTCAAATTTTGCATCTAAAGCATAGAAAATCATAAAAATTTGAAATTTTTTAGAAAATCGTTTTTTTAAGTGTTCATTTAGTTGCATTAGTCATACAAGGATTGCATTTAGTCTTGTTAGGTCTATTTGCATTTTCATGGGAACTAGGATGATCTTTGCCTAGTAAATATGTCGTTTTGCTAATTGATGTCGTTGTCCTGGTTATTAGTTGTCCAATGCATCTAGATCGAATCTGAACTAAAAATTGAACCATGCTTGGAATGAGAAATTGCATGTTCTCTACTTTTCTGAAGCATGTTGTGATTTGAAATTTGTCTCTATTTATCAGAAACTGAATATCATTTTCAACTATCATGACTATTCACTGGATTTGAACTCATAGATAAAAATATACATACTTGGATTATCTTTCACCGTTTTGCCACTCTTGTTAATCCAAGTAAATTCTCCACCCTAAACTAGCTTTCTTTCAAGCCATTTATTTATTAGGCATTTTTCCGTAATGAGCTTGGTAGAAAGTGTTAGGTTTGAACCGACAAGGATAAAATCTCATGTAGTTATGGTTCACCATTTTTGAACTAGATAGGATAGGTTGGGAATCGACTTTGGATAACTTAAAGGGATTGGGAAAAGGAAGGAATGGTTTGAACAAAAGTAGAAAGAGACAAAGAATGTTTAAAGGTAGCTTAGGAGGGGAACAATAAGAGAACAAGAAAATGGTATCATCTAGTAAAGGATTTGGGGAAGAAAATGACAATGCAAAAGGTTTGGCTTAGTGAAAAAACAAAAAAGTAATGCAAAAGAGGCAAAAGCCCAAGAAATGATAAAATAATGAAAAAGAAAGGAAGCCATAGACCTTTAAAGTCAAAGAATTACCAATCCGCTAGAATTGAATAGAAAGTGAATTCTCTCCTAAGTTGAGCAGTGATGAAAAAATAAAAAAAAGAATGAGAACGAAGATGGTTACTTTGGGGTTTTAAGGGTAGAAATATGATCCATCATCATATTCGAGATAGGAAGGCTTTTAACTTTCGGGTTATAGGTTGATGAGATCCTATTCTTGTATGCACCAAAGTATTCTCACATTTAGCATTCTACTAAAGCTAAATTATCTTTTGAGTGATCCTTGTTTTGAATGGAAAAGCCACAAGATAAAGGGACCATTTTTGTCTCTTAACCAGTCCTTTAGCCAAATGGATTCATTGAATTTGAATAGCATGATTCACGATTTTCACTTAATGAATGTTAAGGAGATGAATGAATTTGAATTCATGTGAAGGTTAAGATTGATCTCAATTGAGCTTTGATGAGTATGACTAATATTTTTAAGTAAAATGAGAATGTTTTGCATTTTAGAACTAGTAACTTGGACATCGACATCACCTAATTTATCAGCATATTTTGGTTTTAAGTTCCCACCTTCAAATTCTACGAGTTTATGAATTACTTTCTTGAGGGCAAACAATGATTAAGTTTAGGGGGGGGGGTTAATATATTAGGTTTTAATGCTTTTTAACATTGTTTTATTGCATTTTGCGTTGATTAACTTGCATTTAGGTACATATAGGTTGCATTTGCATATAATGTTATATTAAGGTGTTGAAGGTGAGTGGAATCAAAAGAGAGATCAATTGGATGAAAAATAGCTAAAAAAGGACTTAATAGGGATCAAAACAACAAGCCATAAAGATCAAGCGATTTAGATATATTGCAATGGAAATTTCATCATGGAACCTTGAAGAATATTGTATCCATGAATTCAAGCTTTCCAACAAGCCAAAAATTATCTTAAACGCTCTAGGGAATTGCAAGATATGAGCCGACAAAGATGTGGTCCACTAGATTCGAAGCTCCAAACTGTCTATCCCAAAGATGCATCTTTTATACCAACTTCCATTACGACTTAGGAGAAGACTCTTTTATAAAAGTTGTAGCCCTTTGAATAAGATTTCCAAAGAGATATTTCACGCCATTATAGCTTCAAAGGTGAGAGAGTTATGGACCACAGACTGAAGACTGGTCAAGCTGTCTCGTAGAAGAAAGCATACTGGACGAATTCACCCAGTACACATGGTCCGATATGGGCATATCGACCAGTGTGTATTGGTCAACATGCCCGATAATTACATGAACAAAAGATACCGGGCAAAGTGTACTGGTCTGCCCGATATCGAGCTGAAAAAGTCAATATTTGAGTTTGACCAAGCATTTTAGCCATTTGTTTTAGTGCGTTAACCCATGATCATTAGACTTGACTATTTAAGCTTTTAGAAACCTAATTTTTAGGGGGATGCTTTATCTTTAATCTTTGAATCTCTTTTTATCTTAAGAACTTTGTAATCGCTTTGAATCTTGGTTTTTATTTTAGTTTTAATCTTTGTTTTGATTGATTTTCTCTCTATCAAATTTTTTTCTAATCATGATTCAACACACCTCTAACCTTGGATTTTGTGTTTTCTCATTGATTAGTGAGTAGTTCCTTTTGAGCAAATGTGTTACGTAGATTAGGGTGATTAGGAGATGTTATATGATGTTTAGGACTTAAATGGTTTATATCTTCACTCAATAGGTGTTTTGAAGGCTAGATTTAATTTGATCACTCAAGTTTAGGTCATAGGGAAAATTGTGCCCGAAAGATGTTTGATGAAATTCCCTAACCAACTATTGTTTGCTAAATGAGACCTAGCCACGAGATTGTGTTAATTAGTTTAGTGGTTTAAGATGGATTATAACTTAATGTTTCATAATTGTGTGATTATCCAAAATATTGATTTAATTGCATGACAAGGAAAATGATTAGTGCCATAAAAGTGGATTAGTCTAATTAGGAGAATCTCAAGCCAAAGATTAGCATTGAATGATAGTATAGGACATCATAGGTAGTTGATCAATCACCTCATTAAAAAACTTTGCCCATTTGCTTACCCTTTTATTAGTGATTTCTAGTTTAATCTTTCGTTGACTTTTCTTAATTTTTGTTGACTTTTGAATTGTTGACTTTTGTTTGTCTTTGCTTAATTGAATGTTACAAATTCTAAATCTTATAGTTTAGACTAAATGAAGTTCTATAGGACTAGTAAGTTAATTGCATCTTTGATTTGGATTGATACTTAAATGCTATAGGACTAGTAAGTTAATTGCATCTTTGATTTGGATTGATACTTAAATGCTACAATGACATGAGTATATTTAAGATATTTGCTTAGATATCACTACCAACTAAAAATCTTAATTCTACACGAATACTAAGGATTTGATAGGCTTTTGTCAAAACGAAAAAGACAAGGAATAATGCTAGGAAAAATTGGTCGGGTTACACAAAAAAGGGGAAATCCAAACACTATAAAACTTTCTCTTAGAAACCTACTCATTAATAAAATCAAGCATATTCTAACGTGACAAGATGGAAACTAGTGCAACGCCAAGGCCCACCAATCTTCCGTGAATGGTGAGGTCAAATAGACCGATATCGCATTGAAAGCGAACCGAAAGAAGACTTAGGATCTTAGCAAGATCCAAAAATAGAAACATGGAGCGAAACAAAACAAAAAAAGAACTTTGGATACGTTTGATGACGGTTCATCGCGTCAATTATATTTATCACTGAGTCCTGTATGGAAAAACGAAACAAAAAAAAACAATCAAACACATGAAATAACTTCTTAAATGTGTTGACAATCAAAGATTCTATAACTCTAACTAAAAACGTATAGGGTCGTAAAAACTTACTATAATGAAGATATTGACTCCTTGCTCAAGCTTAATGATCTATGACACGAAAGCACTATTTGAAGAACTCAAATTAGGCTCCTCAAGCGATTCTTTGGTAGGAAATGTCTCAGATTTAAAGGATTCCTCGACCACCATTTTCTCTTCATCATCTTGTAAAATCGTTGCTTGAATCCGATGATGTTCCTAAAAGTTCCAATAACATCACTAAGTCAGAATCAAGGAGAAGATCGGGAACATATATTAAGCAATGGGTTATGGTGGAAACCAGAAAAAGCGTGTTTACTACGTCTCGAACAAACCAAAGTGGAGCCAAAACTGGTGCATCGCAGTCAAAAGAGAAGAAAAAGAAGAAGGAGGAGGAGGGGAAGATGGAGCGGCGAATGCATAGGGAAGCGGTGAAAGGCAAATTAGGGATTGGAAAGCTCTTAGATTTCGTTGAGATGTTGAGATAGGAGAAAAAGATAGTTTTTTTAGAGCATCTCCAACCAACTCTATTATAGAGTAAAACTCTATTTTAAAGTGAAATCTTCTCCAACCTATCTCTATTTTTTACTCTATTATAGAGTTTTCACTTTTCCACTCTATAAATGGAGTAATCCTAATTTCCACTCTATTATATAGTGGAACTATTTTAATTGTAAAGTGATCCTTTAGTTATTATATCTTTCATATTTTTACTAATTAAATTAATATTTTCATTTTTAGTTAATTAAAATAAAAATAAATAATTTAATAGTTATAATATGCAAAATAATTTAAACTTACAAATTTATAATATTAAACTACATAAAATATATTTTAAAAATGTTTTAATCTTTCATTTGTGAGAGAAATTCACTAATAATAATAATCGAATCAAAATTTTTTAAGGAATTATTATTTTGTGATGTAATATACATATTTTATTTAAATAATATTATGAATTTTTATTATCTTCGTGAAAAATTAAAATAGTTGGGATCATTTTGCAAATTTTACAAATATAAGATTTAATTGACAACTAATTTTATTGTTAGAATGGAATATATTTAAAAATAGAGTGATGTGTTGGAGCAAAATCCAACTCTATTTTTGAGTCACTCTATAATAGAGTAGAAAATAGTGTAATGGGTTGGAGATGCTATTAGTCGATAATTTGTCACTGTTTATGATATGGGACCCACAAAAGTCTTTCATGACGTGACAACTTCATGGGAGAGTAGAAACTCCCTAATTATATTATAGATTCTTGGATAAATGAAGTAAAATATTATTAAATACTAACATTAAATTTCAAATGATATAAAAGATTAAATATATTTGCATCATTTTAATAAGTGATGCTAATTAGTAGTGTTTTTTCCTCTCTAACTTCAATTAACTAAATGATGTTAATAAAATGATGCTAAATGATATTTTTGTCGTGAAAAAGTCTATTTTAACTTTCTTTGAAGTGTGATCAGAGAGTAATACATTGAGTTGTCGTATTGCAAGCTCTCTAGACCTATCTTTAGCATCAGTTGATGCAAAGACTCTTAAGAGTTTCACTAGAGATAAATTCTTCAAATGGTCATAATTGTCATTGTCATACTCTACTCCATGATTGTTAAGATCTTTATGTGATTGTACAAGAGATGGGTTGTGTTTAATGGTTGGAATGCTCTCGGTGTGTGCTTCCATCTTGAAGACAATAACTGACACAAATTGGTGTTGATACATGTTGTAGTCATACAGATTCGTTTCTCGTGCCAAGAAGCTCTCAAGACTTTCAAGGCCTTGTGTCAGAAATTGATTTATCCCCTTATTCATTAGGTCACTTGTAGACTTCACAAGGATGGAAAAACGAGTCTTTACCAAACCGTATCTAATCTCTATATTTAAAATTTGAACTCCCAATTTAACAACATTTTCTAAACCCAAAATCCAATCTTATATTTTGCCTTCATTAGGGCTAAGCAATACTTCACTGGCTTTCTCCAAAATCCTTACTCTTCTGCTTTCTATCATTTTGTGAATCATATTTATGATCGTAAAACATTATCAACATGTAGATTTCCTCCTACAGAAAATAAAAAGGGTTATGAACATGGGTAATACAATTAGGAGAAAATGCTTTAGTTTCCAAACAGATTTCATTCAAAAACGAAGTCAGAGGATCTATTGAGCATTTATCAGTGCTACGACTTATAAAACAACTTGTCACTAATTCATATCATGCTTAGTAAATGTAATGTCACAAATTGCAACTTACATAATTGTCATAATTTTGTATCTAGTTGGTGACTATATTTCCGTAAAAAAAAGTCACAACTGTTACGACTACTTTAATGTAACAATTACGTCTTTAGTTGTGATAAATTTTAGTGACTACACATTTTGTCATAATATTATGACTAGACCGTTACAAATTTGTGACATACATAAATTTTTCATAAAACCGTAAATAAAACGTCACAAATTTGTGTCAAAATTTTTTTGTAACAAAATTTCGTCACAATAACTTTTTTTTTTTGTAGTGATGGGTTAGGAGCAAGGTTGTTAATGTTTCCGTAATGGTCATATTGTCTTCTTTATATGTCTTTTAGATTTAATTAAGTATTGTTGTTGTAGGAAACAAGTAAGAAGTACAAAGAGCTGAGAAAAAAACATATACCTCACACAACAAGTCGCAAAGGGATGCTTAGATTAGCTTATAAAATGGTAATTAAAATGAATTTTCAATTCAATCCTACGAAAAAGATTATTCAATATATTATCTTTTTGTTATAAAGAAAATGAAGAGTCCAAATCCAAGGAATATTATTAAGAGTCAGATTTGGATTGCTGGACACACACATGCAGATGGTAGAGCTTTGAGGCCTGAATTTGCTGATATTGTTGTAAGTAGTTATGAAATTTGTTACTACATTGTTATATATATATGATCATTCTTATATCTTGTGTGTAAAATATTGATATTAGGAACAAATATAGTCACTCAATAGTCAGATGGACTCTACATCATGTGATGACTTCAAGGAAGATGCAGTGACAAAGGTTTTGGGAAAAGAAAGACATGGAAGAGTGAGAGGGTATGGCAGAGGGATCAGTTCTACTAAGCTATCATTTCTGCAAGCTAGAGACTAAAAGATTGTTGATTTGCAATGTCATTGAAAATTTGAAGGGGCTTGTACTGAAGGGATTAAGAAATAAGGTAATTATATTTTCATAAGCTTAAATTAGCTTCCTAATTTGTTAATTAAATTAGTGGCCATGTTTCAGACAACCACTGGTGGTACTGAAACATCTGAGGATGTTTCTGAATTGAAAGAAGGTGTGAGAGTACAAGTGCTGGATTGGACTGACTACAAAGTTGTGATTGGGGAAGGTTCATTTTGCTCTGCTGATCCCTACTACAAAGTTGGTAGGCTAACAATTGGTCCTTCTGCAGTAGCTATTATTGTGACATTTGCAATCACACCTGAAGTTGCTCTCTGGAGGCCTATATCAGAGTAAGTAGCATCAATTGGTCTACCTGTGGGATGCAAGATTGCATGGCCTGTTGAGAAAGTTATTGTGGACAGGGGAACAAGTTCTGAAGACTATATATATGTAAGTTTCTCTATCTAATTTTCTTACTATTCAAGTACATGATTATTACACTTTAACATTACAGGAAACTAGTGTAGATAAGACTCAAAGATGTAAAATATTTGATTACACCGATGGAAACGAGGAGGTTGTTGGTGATGGTATCATTTGCTTAACATATGCAATGGAAAGGCTCAACAATATCCGTATAGGTCCAAATGATGTTAGTGTTAAAGTTGACACGATTTTTAACGCCAAAGCTTTTCTTTGGAGGCCAACTCCTACCATGGTATTCCTCTATGATGCTCTTCATGAGAAAATTGCATGGCCACTATTAAAGATTGAACTCCTTAACCTAACATCCACTGAAGGAACCCCTACGAAACCAGATAAATCCACTGAAGGAACCCCTACAAAACCAGATAATCCAAAATCAATGGTATGTTATTGCTATTCTAGTTTTTACTTGATTAATCTATTGTTGTTTCAATTGTAGAGTTCATGCAACAACACCAGTTCCAAGATAAGCGTAAAGGATAAGTGTATTCTTTTATATTGCAACAACTCTAGACGCACGGTAGCTGAAGGGAGAGTAGCTTCAATAGATCCAAATGAGAAGTGCCACTTCGTACCAATAGGTCCAAATGCAAGCAAGGTTTGGGTTGAAGTTATTAAGATTGCCAATGCGAAGGTGTGGAAGCCAAATGGAGAGATTACATATATTGCTGATGCATTAGGGTCAACTGTTATTTGGCCAAATGATAATTTAAAGTTTTTTTAAATCGAGTGTAACAATGCTGTTTGTATTTTATTGAATCTACAATTCATTGAAAAACAAGAACAAAATTAATGGTATAAATTGTAATGTTAAATTTTAGCAATTAATGTAGAAAAAGTTGAGAAGATAAGAGATGTAATGAAAATTTAATAAAATAAAACAACTACACAAAACCTCTTGCAGTTATCATTACCTACAAAAGAACATGATAAGACCTATTAAGTTGCTTGTTTCTTTTTAATTTAATTAAAGAAACTCAAATAAATGCATTTAAAAGTCGCGTCGCTTCTGTTTCCATCATTTTTAAAAAATCAAACAAAATCAAATCACTCGAAGATTTTGATCTCTTATCTCTCATCTCGAAGATTTTGATCTCTCATCCTTAATCTTTCATTTTCATCAACAATGGATATTCTTACAGTTAGAGATCTCACATCTTTCGTCAATGGTACGTGCGAGGACACCTTCAGGGTGAAAGTGATTCGAAGATTTCAGGCCGAATACCCTTACGGGATCGTGAGGGAGTTCATACTTGCTGACCACACTGGAAACCACGTCCAATGCACCCTTCTACCATCCGTCAATGTAGACATTTCTCTTATGCAGGAAGGCGATAGCGTCATGCTATCGAAGTTTCTGGTGAAGCACTTGAGTTCGTTCTTCTGGAACACCTGCTCATTTGTGGATATTGTATTTTCTGATTTCACCACCATCAGGTGTGTCGAGCCTGTCACCGAGTCTAGATGTATAAAGTACTCGGAGTTCTCATGGTTGAAATCGTGGTTACATGTCTGTATTACGTTTTTCTTGTTGAAAATGAAAAAACAAAGAAAATCTTGACTAGTGTTTATGTTAGATTTGGTTGAAATCGTGGTTACATGCCTGCAATACTGAAATCACGGTCACATAGTGATTAGTGTTTATGTTAGATTTGGTAAATAGCAAATGAAATATAAATGTGAAATAGTAATACAAAAAATCCTGATGGTCTTATCTTGACAATGCAGTGCGCGTAGTCGGTCGAATAAAGTACATAGGCAATGTGATGTATGAAGAAGCGGTCACAACGATGGGATTCATGGAGCGGGTGCTGATGCTGACATTTTTTCTTATGAACATAGAGTAAGTATATTTGTATCGGTTGGATTTTATGTGTTGTATATGTGTATTGATTGTATTTCTTGCTTTGTCTGTTTTAGTCGGAGCTTTCTGGAATGCAAGGCCTTTGGCCATTATGTCGATTATTTTGCTGCATTGAAGCCGACTCTGCATCAAAACAGCAGTACATACTGTGAACTCTGATTCTGGAGGATTCATCGGGGAATTGACAATATGACAGTATACTCTAGCTTCGATGGCATTTTTGATGTCGTTATCAACCCGGTCATCCTAGAGGTCGAAGTTATGAGGGCGATCTTGTGAAATTTTCATTGTTTTCAAAATATTTTTTGAACAAGTTTCTACATGTTTCTATTGTTAATAACTTTTTTAACTATTCTTATCACTTTAACAATTTTATATGCACTACAAACTTTTAAAAATTGACAAATATCTGAGCAGTTAATAAAGAACAAATAAGAGAAGATAAGAGCAATTAATAATCTCTAACAACTTTAGCAATTAAAAATTAAATATATTTATCATAATATAATAAATTACATCTAATGATTATTATCTTAATATGTGTGAAATTAGTAAAACATCAATCTTTTGTATATAGAGGGAGTAATAAACTTTTAACAACTTATATTGACACAAAAAAACTTTTAACAACTTATGTACAAAACCTCAGATCATGAAATCATGACCTATGAGGACTATGTATAGAAAACAGGAACTTATAGCCAAACGTCACTTCTGTTTAATTTCATTAAAGGAACTTATAGCTACGCGTCAAGACCCCCTTAAACCCGCCGATTCATTTTTTTGGTTAAAAGTGCGCATATTAAGATAACTTTTGCTTTTAACATTTTTTTCTTCTATCAATTTAATTAAAAGCAAGTTGATGTTTGAGTTTTATTTAAATTTTTAGTTAAAAGTTTTACTTTTTATATTGGGATTTATAAAAAACTTATAATGTGAAACAAGAAAAAACCGTCAAATCAACTAATAAAATGAAACGGAGGGAGTATCAATAATTGTGTTTATGGTTGGAGAAGGACAAATAAAAAAATTCAGATAGCAAATCAAAAGTATCACATAGAGAATAATATTCATTACAATATTGTATATATTTAATTTACAAAAAACGAAAATCCACAATCTTTTTAGGCAACTCCCAAATAAAAGCGAGTGTTTCCATCTTCCAGAAACACGCATCGCAGTGTGGCTCCGGTTTGTACCACTAGTCTCACGGGTGTACCCATCTATTGATCACTTGACACGGGAAAATTTTGATATCCCGACAGTAGACATTGTGAATTTCAGCGACCCTTTGGAGCAAGAATGGAGGCAAGCTGTTGCTCCACGACAATGAAGAAAATGCTTGGATCTTCCGTTTCGCAGACCGTGAGAACTCTCTAGATATATTGACCAAATCACCGTTGAAGACCACGTCGGGTGACATGATCCTTTTC
>OVBE01006940.1:0-19129 GCA_900406425.1 Iberis pinnata | reverse complement strand
ACCTATTATCACTACAACGACATGATAGTGTAATAGGAATTGACACTCGGAAAAATCTTACTATCAATTACATGAAAAATAGCTGAAAATATGGTATTCAGATTTATAATTATTGTATTAAATATGTAGTTATATATAAGGTATATTCTTTCGATTTCGCAATAGCTTCGACCGGTTTTTGGAGCTTTTGATGGTCATTCATCGTGGGGGTCTCTCCTCTAACTGTAGAAATTAAGGATGTTAAGCGTTAGGTGCAACAGTCACGCCTAGCTTATGGTTAGCTGGTTTGAAGTTATGTGAGTGGTCGACTTCGGCTCTCCCAATTTCACAGCGGTTGACGGCATTGGTGTTTGGTGACGGCGGCGGTGGCTGCTTTTATTCAGGCGCTAAATCTCCTTTACTGTCATTAGGGTTTTTTATTTGTTTGGACTTTAAGTCGAGTACGCATCTAGATTTGGATACTTTTGGATCTTTGAGCTTATTTTTTTTTTTTTACTTTAATTAACATAGCTAATTCTTAGTTTTTGTATATATTTATATCTTCATTAATGAAATATTTATAGTTTATCAGCAATAAAAAAAGAAATATTTGTGATTATCATATTTTCATAATGTCTAAGTTGATGTGCAATGTCTTAAACCATATATATATATATATATATATATATATATATGATAAAGTGTAAATATTTATATTATTTGGAATGTTTGGGGATACAAAACCTAGAAGTAGTATAGAAAGCGGACAAAAAAAATAAAACCCTTAATATACTAAAGAGCAAGTTGGCAGGATGAAGCTAAGACTAAGCAAACCAAAGAGACATGAGATTCTTAAGCTTTTTACTATCTTTATGAGCAAGGAGAAAATCCTTGACATTTCTTTCTATTTTCTTGCAGATGGTTTCAGATGTAGTAGATTGGTTCTGATGAAGACGAAGATTACGCTCCCTCGAAATCGCATAGAGGAGAAAATGAGAGGAAATCCTTGTAAGAATCAAAGACAAACCTAGCGATGTGCCCAAAAACCAAGAAATCAAAGATGACCAAGTATGAAATTGATATCAAGTTTAAGGACGAAGAGCATCCAAATCGAGATTGTGAATGGGCAATGAAGAAACAGATGTTCCCTAGTTTTAGAGCCAATTTGACAAAGAAGGCATGTTGTTGTTGATTGACTCCCCAATCATGAAATTTTGTAGAATTAGGTATTTGTGTAAAGCTTAATCTTTATTCATCTCATTGATAAGAATATATACACACGGTTGTTTACAGAATCTCATAAAACTATTACAAAGATATAAACCAACTCCTATATTCCTCGAGCAATATATTCTCTTCATGTGTTCAAACATGTTGTGTTGCGATAATTCGCTCTTGCACTGCATCCAGAACTGCATGACAATCATTCTCATATGTTTAGTTCTCTCATAAAAAACTAGATTTGCCGCTATATGTATCGCCGCCTTGCTGTCACAGAAAAACCGAGCTGGTGCAGATTGTTCAATACCCAATCCTTATAAAGGCCACGCAATCACTTAGTTTTGCGGAGAGCCACTGACATAGCCCTATATTCGGCTTCGGTAGAAGAGTGAGACAATGTTTGTTGTTTCTTTGTCTTCCAAGAGATGGGAGATCCACCAAGAAAAACAACAAAAACACTCAAAGAATGATGAGTGAGAGGACACACAACCTAGTCCGAATCACAATAAACCGACAAACTTAAATCAGAATATGAACTGAGCAAAATACCTTGTCTAGGAGAGCCTTTCAAGTATCGGACAACCCGTAATGCAGCGAACCAATGGGCTTCCTGAGGTGTTTGCATGAATTGACTCAAGACATGGGCCAAATAATTTAGATCAGACCGTGTGTGCATTAAGTAGATTAGTCAACCAATGAGATGTCGATATTGTTGCGGATTAGCGAGTGACGGGCCATCATCAATGGCAAGATTATGATTTTGTTCCAAAGGAGTACTAGCAGGCTTGGAACCCACATTACCCGTGTTCGAGACTAAGTCCAGCATATACTTACGTTGAGTAAGAAAGAAACCATCTTCACTGCGACTCACCTCAACGTCAAGAAAATACTTTAATTTTCCCAAGTCCTTCATCAAGAAACAACGCCCAAGATAGGTCTTGAATTTCTGAAGCAACTCATCACTAGATAAGAAGATCATCAACATATATAAGAACTCTAATCTCATCATCACCATTAGTAAACGAGAATAGCGAGTAATCATCATATGACTGAGTGAAACCAAAACGCATTAGCGACTCATACAATTTTTGAAACCAACAACGAGGTGCCTGCTTTAGTCCATACAAAGATTTCTTGAGACACAAACCTTAGAAGGATGATTATGATGAAACCCAGGCGGAAATTTCATGTAAACCTCTTCAAGAAGATCTCCATGGAGAAAGGCATTATGGACGTCCATTTGATAAACCGTCAATCGACAAGCTGCAACAATACAAAGAAGTGTGCGAATAGTTGTCATCTTTACAATCGGAGCAAACGTCTCATTGTAATCAGCACCTTCTACCTGATTATTTCCTTGAACTACCAACCTCGCCTTGTAACGTTCAAAAGACCCATATGCATTATAGTTGGTCTTAAAGACCCGTTGACACCCAACTGCATTCTTCCCAAGAGGTCGCTCTACCAAGTCCCAAGTATTATTAGCTTCCAAGGCATCAATTTCTTTGGACATTGCCTCTCTAGAAACATCATGTTGAACAGCTTCCTTGTAATGTTTGGCTCAACCGAAGCATCAACACTTGCTAAATAGGTCTGCTGACCTAGAGAGAAAGCAGAATCTGAGACATAAACTGTCAAGGGATAGAGAGAGATACGTGGAACCTAGGACGAGGAGGATGGAGTAAAAGGTGTAAAGTGATGAGGTGTAACAACAACATTATAAGTAACAAAGTCATTGAGTCATGAAGACGATTGTCTGTATTTCATACCACGACCAAGTACCTCTGGAGCTGAAGGAAGAGAAATAGAGTCTACTGCGGGACTAGCTGCCGGTGAGACGACAGAAGCTGCTGGAGATTCAAGAGAAGCAGAGGATACTAACAACGAGTCAGCTAAGCTCCCCCTGTCAACATGCGATATTAGCTAATCAACATCATCATCAATAGTTTAAGATGACACCAGAACTGTTACGAGAACTGCAGATTGCACAGCAAATAGAAACACCTCCTTGTCAAAGACGACATCTCTAGACACACGAGTCACTTCTTTATCTAAGTTAAAAACTTTCCAACTTTTCTTTCCCATATCAACACCGAGAAAAACACAACGCCTACTTCTCATTTAAATTTTTTCTTTATCCCAAGATTTTTTATGAGCAAAGGCACAACCAAACATACGAATATCAGAGTATGATGGAGGTGAACCATGAAACAACTCATACGGAGTAAGTCCTTTAAGAATCGCATATGGAGTTCAGTTTATAACATACGTTGCAAATTGAATTGCTTCTCCCAAAAACTGCATTGGAAGATAAGCTTGAAATAGAAGAGCTCTAGCCACATTAAGGAGGTGTTGATGTTTCCTCTCGACATGATTGTTCTTCTGAGGTGTACCAACACATGAAGTTTGATTTGTAATACCGACAGTCCGAAAGAAATCAGATAAGCAAAGAAACTCTGTCCCATTATCTGATCGAATTGATTTTATTCGTTTACCAAATTGTCTCTCTGTAAATAAAAGAAAGTTACGCAAGACTGTTGCTACTTATGATTTTTCCAAAAGAAGAAATGTCCAAATCGCACGTGAATAATCATCGACAACATTGAGAAAGTAAACAACACAAGTAGAAGATGGAGTTTTTTACGGTCCTAGACATCACAATGAATAAGTGCAAAAGAATCTAATGCTTTACTAATACTGTTTGGAAAGTCTCTCTAGTCTGCTTAGCCTGAAAACACACGTCACAAGACGGAGGAAAAGTAGACTTTGAGTCAAAAGAAAACAAACTAGAAACCACTTGAAACGCTGGATGACCAAACTGACGATGCCACAAAGTCATATCTTCTGCCACTGTAAATTTATGAACCCGAGCAGCCATGTCATCTAAGAAGTAATACACCCCATCACGTTCATTTTCGGGTCCAATCAAAATCCTCGTCGAACGGTTTTGCAAAACACACAGTGTATCAAAAAAGATAGCAAAACAGTTGGTGTGCTTAACTAACTTTGAAACAGATATAAGTGTGCAATTTAGATTAGGGACATAAAGCATATCAGTCAACAAAATCGGTATCAAAATTGGCATCAATCCTTTATTGGACGAAAATGTATGTCCACCATCTGCAAAACCAACAGAACATGGAGATGTGTCTACTAAATTACAGAGTAGAAAATGATTTCCCGTCATATGATGAGAAGCTCCCGTATCCATAATCACATCGCCATATTCAATATTACCAGATAACTTATCCGAAGATGATGATTTTTCCTGAAGCGGATTGGTGAGTGCTCTCCACCGATCTTGAGTCAAAGACGGGAACGATGAGTTAATGGAGCTGGTAGCATGTGCATCAACGAAGTCGTCTTCCCCGACCATCATTGTTGAACTGTGTGAGGTTATTTTCTCGGCCACGACCACCTGTTGCCTTATTTTTCTCATACCACCAATCGGGAAATCCCACGATCTGCCAACATTCAATCTTCTCATGGCCTTATGTCCACAGTGAGAGCAAAGAGTACTTCGATCCCGTGATCGCATAGAGACATCAGTCTGGCCACCTGTTATGATCAGATTCACTCCAGCTTCTGAATCTGTCCAATCTACAAACACGACTGCATCATGATGGATCTCTCGGCTATGAGCAGCCAACAACCTTTGCTCCCTCTTACAACATTCGAGTAAATATCACTTAAGGATGGTAAAGGATCTGTTCAAATAATTGAATAACGGAGACCACCAAATCTGCTTTCATCAAGTCTTAAAAGAAACTGATGCACCTTCTCTTCCTCTAACTGTTTTGAAATTTCCTGAGAAGCCCCACAAGAACATTGAATCATAGTCTGTGTATTTTGCAATTCTTCCCACAACTTTGACAACCTGCTAAAGTAATCCAAGACAGATTGACCACTATCTCGACAAGAGACCAACTCAACCTTGATGTGATGAATACACATTGTATTCTTAACCGAAAATATGTTTTCAGCTCTGTGCATAACTGAAACGCGTTCGTGATGTAGCTCACTATCGAGCGCTTTGGTTCTATTGAAGATAACAACCAGCCTAAAATCATTGAGTTTACCGTAATCCAGGTATCGTAGTCCGGATGAGTGTTATCTGGCTTCTTCAAACTTCCATTAATAAAGGCTAATTTGTGTTTAGCTTGCAACGTATTCATCATCTCTGAACACCATTCAGAGTAATTCTCACCATTAAGTTGTACATAAGAAATCACTGCACGAGGATTATCAGATAAGTACAACGCATAAGGAGACATTGTTTGATTGGCCGATTTCTCACCGGGAGTTGACACCAAACTTTCTTCATCACCAGCCATGACTTCTGGTTTTTAGGTTTAAGCTACTAAATTATTGGGATCATTGCTCTAATACCATATATAATTAGGTATTTGTGTAAAGCTTAATCTTTATTCATCTCATCGACAAGAATATATACACACGGTTATTTCATAATCTCATAAAACTGTTACAAAGATATAAACCAACTCATATATTCTTGGAACAATATATGATCCTCAATAAGTTTCTGCTTGAGAGGTAACCTATGATAATTGATTGTCCACGCCAAAAAAGAGAATTTTGGTATAGCATATTTAAACCAAACTACATTGTACCAATGAACCGGAGTAGCCGAAGGTCATATGATATTCCATTTTTTCTTCGTAGTGAAAGATGGTTTCCGAGATCCAATGATACCCCTCGAGAAGGTGTCCATTCTTGCAACACAAGTGGAAAAAGGAATAGTCGAGAGGATTTCCTTGATTGAAGCAATACGAGCATTCCTTTGGCGGTTACAAGACTAGTTCCACGCACCACACGAAGCTGCTTCGAAAACATATGCATAGAGATGGATTTCAAGTTTGCGAGGACCCGAGGGTCTAGAGACTTCCAGGATCGGGCCCAACTGTGTCCAACTGTCAAGCCAAAACAAAATTGAATCTCCAATACCAATTAAGGTCTAGAGACTTCCAGGATCGGGCCCAACTGTGTCCAACTGTCAAGCCAAAACAAAATTGAATCTCCAGTACCAATTGAATAGCCAATTAGAGGTCTCGCTAAATTCCTAATCCCAAGGAGAGCTTTGAACGTCCATGAAAAATTACCTTATAAGTCTTTATCCTAGAAAGAACCATTTTTAATATGACGAGACTTCGTCCAAGCGACCCACAATAAATCAGCCGATGAGAATAATAGCCATATCAGTTTCAGGAGGAGAGCCTTGTTCTGAAGAGAGAGGCATCTCAAACCTAATCCACCTTCTCTTTTAGGAAGGCAAACTACCGACCAAGAAACTCTTTCATTTGACTTGTTTCCTAATGCACCTGACCAAAGGAAACTATTGCACATCGATTCAATCTTCTTAATACAGCCTTTAGGGAAAAAGCCGAGATCCATAAGTTGATTAAGCCGAAGATAACCGACGATAAAAGCTAAAGTCTACCAGAGAAAGATAGTAACTTAGCAAACCAAGAAATAAACCTAGCATCAAGCTTATCAAATAGTGGAGAATAGTCTCTTTGGAGCAGCTTCCTATGAAGGAGGGAAAGCCCAAGGTATCTAATAGGCATATGTCCCAACGTAAATCCAAAGTTGTTCAAAGCTTGAAAATAAGAATATCGGGAACTTGCTAAGAATAATTGTCCATGTTCATATAGACGCTTGAAAGTCTTTTAAAAGTAGCAAGAGTGTAGACCATTAGATAAGGACCGAGCTCTATCATCAAATAAAATCATCAAGTCTTCTGCGAAGGCAAGACGAGTGATTATTGGGAGTTTATCAAGAGGGTGATAACCAAGTTTTGACTCCCTGAAGTCTTTGGTAAGCAGTTGAAAAAAAAAATCCCATAGCCATAACGAAGAGCTAAGGAGACAAAAAGTTTCCTTGGAGAAGGCATTTCTTACCTTTGAAGTGACCACTAACCTCACCATTAACATTCACGAAGAAGGTGGTTGTGGTAATGCATTCCACAACCCAATTATGAACATGTTCGGGAAGTTGGAGGCTCTTAACATGTGAACAATGAAGTGCCAACTTATAGAATCAAAAGCTCAGAAATGTCTACCATAAGAGACCATGCTGCTTATGTTGGTTTGGTTGAAACCTTGAACCATTTATGTAGTCAACATAACATTTTCAACAAGTAATCGACCTTTAACAAAAGCCAACTGATTTGGAAAAATCATAAGAGGGAGAGCCTTCTCAAGCATTCTTAAGATAATCTTGGAGATAACCTTATATATAACATTAGAACACGAAATCGGCCTGAAGTCCTTTAGATGATCAGCCCCTGGTTTTTTTAGGAATAAGAAAAATTGCCATCACGTTCAACTGTTTGAAGATCTTGCCCAAATGAAAGAATTCTGCTACTACTTTCGTAAGATCCGAACCCGTCACTTCCCAAGTTTTCTTATAGAAATCTTCCGTAAAACCATCCAGATCTAGACATTTGTCCAAAGGGAAGTCCTTAATTACCATCTTAATTTCATCAATAGAAACATCGGGCTTAGAGATGTGTGGATGGAGTCATCACATCTAAAACTAATCAGACCCATAATAAGATTAGCATTCGGAAGTGATATGGGAAGGGACTCAAAGCCAAGGATCCTCTCAAAATACTCAACGCAATGATTGGCTATTTCTTCCTAAGTCTCTACCTTCCTACCATCTTCTAGCATTAGAGAGTTCTCTTCATATAAAGTGTCCACATCATCAAAAAAAAAATATTAAAACACAAATTGAATGATCTAATCAATGCATTCACATAACCATTTATTAGATTTTATTAAATAATAAATATATAACAAAACAAAAAAATGATAAATTAAGAAGAACATAAAAGAATAAATTAAGTAAGAAGTAATAAATAAAAAAAGATCATTGAATATTTAAATCATGTTTAAAATAGTTACAATCGACATTGAGACATCAACGAGTTGAACGCATTATATCATGGTCCTCTCCAATGTCGGGTAGCATCAAAGTGAATACTGACGGGACCTCCAGGGGAAATCCAGGGATGTCGGCTACGGGAGGAGCGCTAAGAGATCATAGTGGAAATTGGTGTGGGGGATTTGCGCTACACATTGGTATATGCACAACTCTTTTGGCGGAATTTTGGGACATTTATTATGGGTTTTTCATCGCTTGGGAGAAAGGTCTTCGACGAGTAGAGTTGGGAGTTGATTCAGAATTGGTGGTTGGCTTCTTATGGCGTGGAATTGAAAACCACCACCCGTTATCTCTCCTGGTGCGTATGTGTCATGACTTTCTTACAAAAGACTGGAATGTCCAAGTTTCTCATGTTTACCGCGAGGCGAGGCTAGCGGATGCCCTCGCTTCTCATGTTTTCTCTCTTAATTTAGGTTTTCATTCTTTCGATATTGTTTCTCCTGAGATTGATTCTATTTTCCTAGATTATTTTAGAGGTGTAGTTTTTGACAAACAAATTATTGTTTAATTGTTTCTCTTAAGTTAGTAATAAAATTTAAGAGGAGAATTCTCCTTCTTATTTATTTACCCCCTAGAGAAAGTTTTCCGGTCATATATATTATTTTTACCCTGGACCAATAATATGTTTTAATTAAATGCATGTATTAATTTAGAGCACAAATATCAGAAAGAAAGAAAAAAATTTGAATACAGTTCACTTTGATAATGCATCTGATTAAATTTGTGTGTATATTTCATCAAAGTGAGTCACATGCTATATATATATATATTATGCATCTCTATAGATATCGATCTGGTTACATGCTTAGAAAAGATTTAAAATAAAAACCCAAATGTAAAGTTGTATTGGAAATTAGGGAGAGGTGAGGCTACGAAGGAGAAGTCCTTCGAAGGTGATTCCAGGTCCAAAGGCTAAGCCAAGTCCCCACTCTTTCGCTGCGTCGCCTTTCTTCTTCAGCTCATCTCTCACATTCTCCATCACATACAGTATAGTGTTGCTACTGACATTCCCGTAATCCACCAACGCTCTTCTGCTGCTCTCTAACTTCTCCTTCTCCAGCTTCAGTTTCGTCTCTAGACGATTCAGAATCGCTGGTCCTCCTGGATGTACAGCCCAGAACATGTCATTAAACTCCATGTATGCATCACCACTCTTTCTCATCAGCTTATTGCAGAACTCTTCTATGTTCTCTTCTATCTTCTGTGGAAGGTCTCTTCCTAGCTTGAAGTTAATTCCTTCCTCTGATAATCTCCCGTCGATCACGCTTTGTGTCCCTGGCAAGAGTTGCTGAACAGCATAGTGTAGCTCCATGAAAGGAGCTTCGGAATCTCTTGGATCTGCTCCGATGATAACTGCAGCTGCACCATCACCAAACAGAGCAGCTCCGACTAAGTCGTAAGGACGAGCTTTGTTCGGTGGACGAAACCCGAGGATGGTTGTTTCAGAGGTAGTGAGTAGAACACGACTTCCTGGATTATTCTCAGCAATGTCTTTAGCGACACGAAGTCCAGTGACACCTCCATAGCATCCCAGAAAATATAACATCACTCTGTTTACGTCATTCCTCAAGCCTAGCTTTGATGAGAGGTAAACATCACCACCTGGTAATCGAATCTCGCTTGATGAAACATAGACAATGTGGGTTATATCTTCCACTGGCCTTCCCCATTCCTTGATACAACCCAAACTAGCTTCTACTGCCATTTCCACAACCGCTTCATTAGCAATTTCAAGTCTTTGTTTGAGTGTTGGTGAGCCTTCTGTTGTTAACTCAGGGTATTTATCTAGTAACTCTCGTGACAACACTGTGTAACGTGTCTTCACAGTTGTGGTTTTACCTAAACCAAAACACTAGCGAGGTTTAGCAATTCACAATATTATAAAGAGAGTGAGGCTTTAGGCTTACACAAGTGTTCGAGCTTCTCTTTGATAAAGGCATCTTCACATTTGGTGTCACGTAGAAATCCTTCCACTACTTTCTCCTGAGGAACCAATTGGCTTGGGAAGGCTTTGCCGAGAGCAAGCACCGTTGCCTTCCCGGGATTTGCTACACGCTTTGTTGTGACTTGGCTGTTTTGCTTCTTAACACCATTCATCCCCCAACTCGACATCTCTTTTTCAGGTAAGTAAACTCAGTTGATCGATGCAGAATATATGAACAAAAGCAAAGGATTATAAAGGAAGGATTCAGGTTTTTGTTGGAGAGAGTTTGGTGTTGGTAAGTGACCATCATATCTTTTTTATTAGAATTTGGTGATTCTTTGGGCTGTGTTAGTTAGAAATGCAAAACACAAACTTTTTCTCTTAATCTGCTTAAAGTTAGGTGTCATGAAGGTGAACATACACTACACATTAATGCTCCAACTTTGAGCTCTGAGGTCGAGAAGATTTAAGATGATATCCATTGTTCTAATCCACAGAAATCATCTGACTCTCTTAGTGTAGTCATCCTCTTTGATACAAAATAAACTGCTTCCAACTTTCCAGAAGCTTCTAAGGCATTTCTTAAAACCACATGACAGATAGCTATTGGTGGTTTTCTACTTTTGTCAATTCACTAGTTTTTCTCCCCGCGCGATGCGCAGATTGTTTTTAGATCTTTTAAAAAAAAAAAAACATTTGAAAATATATTGAACGTATACTTTATACATTTTCCAACTCTTCAATAAGGTTAACCAGTCAAATTAAATAGTAAAGTTTTTGTAGTATAAAAATATGAAAGAGAAGATGATATGAGAGAACTATTGATTGAAGATTGATATAAATATCATCTTAGTTTGCAAGCCAGCCAAACATATTACAATTGAGAGTCGTCATTAGAAATGACATCTCTGGCACTACTCTTTTTAAGTGGATATCATCCCTTGCATTTTTTTAAATGACTTGGATCGGTCTCGGGATTTGTTCTGTTACGAATGTATCAGTCTTCCTCTGTCTCATTTTTGGATATGAATTTCCAATCATTAGCCGACGTATCTACCTAGGAATATCCTCTTGATTCACCACCTCTATCTAGATTCAACATTTGTTAGTCATAGTTTTTCTCTCTTCAGCCAAATATTATCATATGCATCACATTTCTTAACACTACTTTCTCTACCTCAATCCTCATTTCCATTTGCAACCAAGAATGAATAATCCAGTGGCGGTTCGCTCTTCCTCACAACTTTGGATTCCATGTTTACTTGAGATGATGATGATCGTAGTGATAATTCCCAATTCTAATCATTCATTGTCTCTCAAAAGAAGGTTTTGAAAGGCATCTCAATTATCATTCCCCTTAGTTTTCTTGTTACTTGAATCATTATTGTTACCGTGATTTTTATATTTCTCCAATGAGCCAATAGCTACTTCTGATGTTGGATGATAGAATCTCCATCCAAAAACCCTTCTTCATCCTAGACTCCTTTGACTCGCTATCTTTTGCTTCATTCCTCTTCGGAGTTATATAATTTATGTTGCGGATAACAATTTTTTGGGTGTTTTTCACTATTCCCATCTTCTGATCCAGTTCAGGAACTGGAATCATCATCTTACTATATTTGTTTAAAATTTTAATATGTATTTTTTGTATCCATTATAGTATAATCTCTTTGTTTTATATTAGTTTTTTTTAGAAAATTTTGTTTTAAAATAAGTTTTATTTAGTTTTCAAAGTTGATGTTTTAATAGTTCTTTAGTTTAATCTGTAAACTTTTAGCTCATTTATAAAAAATTATATAATGTATTGAACAGGGATAAAAAAATTAATTGTTTTTTAATATGTGTGAAAGCTTTTGAAGAACAATAATGAAACGGAGAAAGTATCTGATAATTTTTACGATCTTTTGTATTTTTCTTTAGTTTTATATTAAACATTTCTTCCTTTATTTTTAAATATTGTTGTTTGTGAATCAAACTCATCACATTCTTCAGTACATAATTGTCAATGTTTTCCACTTTTCTATATATGCCTTCATAAAATATTTTACATTCACAATCACACATAATGTTCATACTATATTCTTTCATTTTTCTAATTTGTCTCAATTTAAATAATTCTACAAGTTTCCATGACATTCTTTCTTTCTTATTCTTTAAGCCATATAATGAAAAAAAAATTCTTTAAGCTATATACAATATAAAGTGCTTTTTTACGACGGTTTAAAAATTTCCATTATTATATTGTACTCATCAAATCATTTTGTATAGTTTTCAAAAAAAAAAATCATTTTGTATAGAGTTATATATCTCTAATATCTGTCAAAACGTTACAAACTTGGGAAATAGAGAACATGTTATATGGCGAAAACTCGATCAAAGAAAAATTATAACTTTTATATCGTTTTCATTTGTGAATCAAGATTCAAAACAAAAGTACTTCATCCGAGAAATTTTTTTTTTTTGTGTGTAGTTCTGTTTTGGGAACTACATAATTTGTAATGAGAAGAGAGAAAAAGTTCAATATTTTCATATGAGATTTATGACAAAGAAAGATTAATGCAAACTTTTTAACTATTTCCACCTAAATGGCAGCTTCATGCTATCTACGTGATTGATTCCTATGTATAACACATGGCCTTAAACAGGGAAAGAAAAACTTCAACACGAACACATGAAGATTACATTTCTCTACTAAAATCACAAACACACTTCGTTTAAGTTAGAGAGAATTAACTACTTTCATAAATTACACGTCTCTAAAGCAGCTAACAAAAAGACAAACTACTACAAAAGCTATATCATTGTAGCAACAATTTCAAGTTGAAGAGGAAGTATTTGATGAGCTGTGGGGACATTCTTCTTCGACTTTCTGCCACACAGTTCACCCTTGATTCCTTCTCCGTTGTCACATTCTTCGTTGAGGGCTCTGTTAGTACTTTTCTCACTTCGTTCCCTAGCTCTATAACATAAACCTCCTTATCCCTTGCGTAAACAACAATATCAAAATTCCACAACACATAAAGACAATGTCGATGGTGGTTTTAGAACGTGATTATCAATGTTCTATTTGCGTCAAGATTTTTAAAAATATGCAAATTGCAAACTCCATATGTTGCACCTTTATATTGTAGAAAAAGAGAGCTTTGGACTAACCGATATCGTGCATTGCTTTCTCTAGCTGGAAGAGATAAATCTTTATTGTTACCCGATGGTCCATTGGCTATCGCAATTTGTCTTCGAATACATGAATAAATAAACTAATGTGAGGCAAAGAAATTGGCCATACGTCTAATGGTGCAGGTTCAAGGTACTACTTGTTCGAGATCTTGTCCAAAGTACAAGTGAATCTGAAAATTGTTAAAAATGCTTGCATAACAAATCACAACACAAAGACTTATGAAGAAAAGCAGATGTAACGATATTCAAGTGGAAACTGCAGAGAATGTATAGGCAACTAAAATCACAAGAAATAGAAACATGAAGATGTGAAACTGCAAAATCAATATTTCCAAAAGCAATTAAAAAGAAGAACATGTTCGACTACGAGTAGAAACTCTAGTTCCGCTAAAATATTGTCTTTGGTGGAGTTCCGGGATTCCCATAAATGAATAAGCCTGAGGAGAATATTGATTTTCTGGAAATTACCTGTATGACTACTTAAGTAGGACATGGTTGTAATCGATTGGTTGGTTGTGATGTTTTTGTTTTCTCCGATTGACCATGGCTTTTGGTTTTATAGTATAAAGATTCAGTTATGAAAGAGGGATTAAGAAATTAGGAATCTAGAAGGTTTGGTTACTCTTTAATTGTCTCTTGTTATGAAGGAGGGGAGAAGGATCGATTATAAGTTATGTTGAGAGGAAGAAGAGGAAGAGAACGTGAACAGTTGCGAATCTCTATCTAGTTTACATTGTCACGTAATAAGCCAATCGAGGAAGCCCAAATGAGGAATTAAATGTAGTTATTGGGCTTTAATTTTTTCATTGATATTTCTTTGGACTTATGTTAATTTTATAATTGGGCTGTAAGTTTTGGTGAGTTTGCGTAAAATTTATGTTGAAACTTGTACATGTGGCGAGATATAATTGGTATTCATTTTTGGTGACGTGGATAGTTTAAAAATGCAAGATTTCTTTCTTTTATATAGTATAGATTGTTGTGCCCTCGCATATTATTAGTACCTAAATATGTAGATTGTTCATTACATCTAGATTAGTGCTAATTCCAAAGAAAACATCTAACTGCACCGTCCAACACATCTAGATGAATCAATCAAACTATCTAACATGGTTTGCTCATTAAAACTCAAAATTAATCTATCTCGTATTCTTTTCTTCTTCTTTTTTAATCAAAATCAATCTCGTATTCATCTATAAGTATTGCATGTTTAATAGTATACATGGTCAAAGACGCACACAGGCATGTTATTTTGTCAAGGTGTATTTGGGGGCAGCCTATAGTAAGCAAGTGCAATAATGAAGTGTTTTCTCTTAAATGATGTGGACAAGGCTACACATTTGGTGTAGCATTATCTTTCTCCTTTTTTCGTCTTTTTCTCTATTCTCATGCATTCTCCCTTAATTTTCTTGCTTCTTTTAAATCAATAAAAAGGTAAGCTTTAATATTCTTTAAATATAATAAAATTATATTCTACGTATTCGGTGTAAACTAATACATCTTCTATATACACATATTAAATGACAAGTTATTTTTGAAAAATAAATATATTTTGTAATTAATTATATGATATGCCATTAAAAGATATTTGTAAATACTATCATTTATTTGTGACAAAAAAATCCTATCATTTATTAAGTTATTCAAAGATATCAATAGTAAACAATAAATACAAATAATCTATTAGATATCTTTACAAAAAAAAAAAAAAAAGATTCTCATTTAAAAAATTAATTTCATTTTAAATGATGTTATTTTACAAAAAAGAAGTTATTCTTTATGTGAGTAAACTATTTTTTGATTAAATATAAGATACAATGTAGACTTTTGATATGGATAACTAAGATATGGATAACTAAGAGTTTCGTATTTTAAATAACAAAAAATAGATTTTAGATTCAATTTAAGTTTACAAGTTTTATATATTGAAGTACGACTTTCATAATTCTTAAAACAAACTCATATTTGGAACCAAAATTATATAAGATGTATGTTTAATTTTTTATTTAGAGTTATTAAGATGTATGTTTAATTATAAATACAATATTTATATAGTAAACAATCAAGATATTAAATATTGAAATAAATTTATATATAATAATTATATATTTAAGTAAAAATTAGTGTTTTATATAATATTTTCAAAATATAATTAAATATAAATATAAATAGTGTACATAAAGTATCAGTTAAGTTATTTTATGTTTTCTATATATTCTAGTGTATATATATATATATATAATTTATTTCATAGTAAATATATATATATACATACATATATAAGTTTTAAAATAATTCTAAGTTAATAGGGGATAAAAATTATACATATAATTTTAATTGTATTTTTTTGAATAAGTTATTTATTTTTAAAAAGTAAAATAAATAGTTTATGAAGATTTTGTCTTTTATATATATATTTAGATGTATTTTTGGTTAAATCAATTACTATAAAGAGATATTTTAATTTGTGTTTGGCAATAAAGATAGAACATTAATTAGTTTGTTCTTTTAACTAATGATAAATATTGTAATGTTAAACAAATTTTTTTTATTTTTTAAAGTTTTCTCTTTTAATACATAGGATAAGTAACAAAAAATCTACAATTATATAAAACCAAATTTTCATAAAATAAATTAATTTAACTTCCATTAAATTTTGTTAATTATATAAATTATAGTTTTAAATTAAATAGATATTATAGTTATTACTAATTAATGTGAAGTTTATCATTTAAATTTTTTATATCACATATATATATTGTAAATTCTCAAAAATAACACAAAATATGTATTTCCAAAAATACCACCACTATTAATTTGTTCCAAAAATACCACAAAAGTGTTTTTTGTTCCAAAAATACTACAAATTTGAAAAAAAAAATTGAAACTTCAAATTTAAATTCTAAACATCAAAAAGTAAATTCTTCCCTCTCCAAAACTAAATCTTAAATTCTGATTAGTGAATCAAAACTCATAAATTCAAATTCTAACTCTTAAAATTCAATGTTTATGTTTGTGGTATTTTGGAAAACAAACATTTTATGATTTTTTTTTGAATAATTAGAATTGTGTGGTATTTTTAAGACATAAAATTATTTGTTATTTCATGGAATCCATCTATGTTATATTTTAATCATAGTATATTGTGAAAGCAAAAACTCCCTCACACCGAATCGATTAGAATAGATGAATCAAAAAGTATTTCTTTATTAAAATCTCTTAAGTATTATAATATTCTTGCAATTCTTACAAGCATTCTCTCAAGAATACTAAAATTTTCCAGAAGATTTTCGATCCACTCTCCAACCCTTGTGGAGACTACTTATATGACTCTTCATGAGGCTCCTTCAGCATCTCTCACATTCAGTGCCCATTCAATGCATCCAATCCGCCATTAACCCTTTTCACCTTCATGTAACCGCATGTTTGACTCTCGCTCACGGCTCTTCTTGGAGACCCCGCTCCGGATTTCTAGACGGGTCGAGTTAGCTCACTAAGAGTTCTGCTCGCGATGGGCCGCGCCAACCCATTATCAGTCTCTCCCGCTCGTGGGCTTTGACTGAACGATTGTCGCAACCACTCTTCGGAGCACTAGCGTGACTCACCGTGCATGGTCGTCACGAGCTCTCTCTGAAGCACCGTCAGGACTCCCCAGGCATGATCGTTGTGGCCACTCTTCGGAGCACCGTCACGACTCACCAGGCATGGTCGTTGTGGCCATTCTTCGGACCACTGTCATGACTCACCAAGCATGGTCGTCGTGGCTACTCTTCAAAACACTGTCATGACTCACCAGGCATGGTCATCGTGGCTACTCTTCGGAGCACCGTCGCAACTCACGTGCATGGTCATCGTGGCCACTCTTCGGAGCACTGCCGCGACTCACCGTGCATGGTCATCGTGGCCACTCTTGGGAGTACCGTTGCAATTCACCGTGCATGGTCATCGTGGCCACTCTTTGGAGCACAATCGCGGCTCACTGTGCATGGTCGTGACGAGCTCTCACCAGAGCACCGGTGCGACTCTCCGCTCGTCGTCCAACCGCGAGCCGACCCGGGTCCAGTAAATTGACCCGAATTAATTTACGCGCCCACGTATATTTAAATGGATAACCATTTATGATCCTTACTAGGGCTGGGCAAAAAACCAGAACCAAAGAACCGAAAAAACGGATGGGCTCCGGTTCCACCCAAATTACCCAATGGTTCCTGAGATGAAGAACTATAGGTATCATATAGGAACTGGAACCAAACCCAGAACCGATTGGTAGAACCGAAGAACCAATTTTTTGTCTCTTTGCATATTTTTAGGGTACTTTAAAATAATTTCGGATATTTTAAACTAATTTTGGATATTTTAAAAATTGTGGGTAATTTTTTTTGTTTTTCGGGTAAATTTTATTTTTGGGAAAATTGTTTTTGTTTTTTGGAGTATTTTTTCGGATAATTTTTTTAGTTTTTTTGGGTATATTTTTCGGGTTATTTTGGTCATTGCAGGTCTAAAATACCTGAAACCGATTAGGAACCAATATTTTGGGTAATTTTTGGTTCCTCTAACATAGAACCGAACCGACCCTGAACCGATGAGAATCAAACCAAATCAAAAATTTCAAAAAGATTGATTGGGTATTAAAATATATCATCCGAAAGAACCAGAACCGAATGGTTCTTACCCGGAACCGAACCAAATACCTGAAAGCCCAGCTGTAATCCTTCCATTCTCATATATAATCATATTTTTATAATACTATATTATTTTTGTAACATCTCATTCATATATTGATTCATCATCAAATAAAAAATACATAAATCTGTAAACTACAACAATAATATATGGGAAAAGGTCATTTAAACACTGAAATATTGTGAAATGACCATGTTAAACCCCAAGTTTGTCTCTCTCCAAAAAACCATGAAGTTTACATTGACCTAGCCATACTAAACTTAAAAAAAATTAGTCTAACATTAGTAATTAATTTATTATTATTAATTTTGGAAACAGTAATTAACACTTATTGGAATATTCGCAACATTGGATATGGTAGTTGGATTTTTAATTTTTTTTATTTATGAACATTTATATAACCGAATTTAAGTTTATGGTGCCGAATTAATGTTGTTGTTTCGAATTAAACAGTTTTAATTTATATTCTAACATCTATCTACATATTAAATAAACTACTTTTGTTATTAATATTATTTTACTTTTGCAATTATCGATATACAAAGTTCGAAGCATTTGATTATATTATTTTAATTAATGATTTAATAAAAAATTTCGATGAATAAATCAAAACGACATGATCCTAATTGCATATGAAACGACACATGAATATTAACCGACACATGAGTATTAACCGACACATACATAGAATTTGTGACGATTCAAGACAACATATTGAACCTTATATATAGGACTATTGTTTCATTAACGTTGTATAGACTAAATAACTTAAACAAGTAAAAACTTTGTTTCATTTTCGTTTTCAAAATGGGTGATAGGATGACGTTTGATCAATACGAAGATATAGAAGAAGATCCTACGAAGATTGTTCGTATGTCTAGATGGAGGAAGTTCATAAATGTTATGAAGATGATGAAGATTAAGATAGAAGTTATGGAGGATCGACATGAAGTCGAAGTTAGAAAAACAAGGATAGATTCTGTGATATCTATTCTGCAAAGGATTCAAGGAGATCCCAACTTCNGAGGTTAGAAAAACACGGATTGATTCCGTGATATCTATTCTGCAAAGGATTCAAGGAGATCCCAACTTCAATATCGAAACTGAATTGGTTAATCTTCCACAGCAAAAGCTTGAAGTTGATAATGAATTAAGCCACACCAATCCATATGAAATTAA
>OVBE01006939.1:0-19129 GCA_900406425.1 Iberis pinnata | reverse complement strand
CGGCAGAAAAATAGTTCATATTTCCTAATTCTACAAGGAGACACGATAATTGATGCTGTTTAAAACAAAAGTAATTGACTTTGATGCTATTTAAACATATATAATTCCTGTCCCGTCCCATCCCATCCCGTCCCATACCGTTCCCGTTCCAAATTTAACATGGGACATAAATAGGACATATATTTTTTGTTTCCGAATTCCCGTCCCGTTCCCATTTCCGAAAATTTCCGTCCCAAATTTCCATTTGCCCATCCCTAGCAGCAACTAGTATAAGTAGTATCTAGATACAACACATGTATGTTCTATTTAAATATTATTTGTATTCATATATGAATTTAACTAATAGATATTGCATATGGATAAAATTCTGTTCTTTTTTTTTTTGAAGATATAAAAGTATTCTCATACATTTTTCAAAAAAAACAAAGTTATGATTTTTCCTAAGGGAATCTCCAAAACGGAACCTCACGTTTGAGTCTCTTTCAACCTCAAATTTGCGGTTTCTCATGTTTCACTCCAAAAAGAAACTTCAAACTTCAAATTTAAAATTTTAAAAATTAGTATTTTGCACGAGAGTCCTTATAATTTTAGTTATTCATAACTAAAGTTTTAATATTTTTATAAGTAACTAAAGCATACATTTTATATATATTACAAGCAATATTATTTAACAAAACATTACATTATTCATAAAATTTTATAAAATATTAAAAACACGTAAAATTATAGAATTAAATAAAAGTGAAAATTTATCCTTTGTTGCTTTACTTTTGTAGTATATTTGCTTCATGTAATGTTCTTATTTCGCAAAATTAGTTAAAATTTTATGTGATATATCTTTTATATAAAATGATTTTATTATTGTAAGAATTTTTAGATTATAATTGATTTATATAAAATTATAATAAATAAAATGATAAAAAACTTAATAAATTTATTTATATGTATTTAAAAAGTTTAAGACTGAAATGTAAATTAAAAGTTTGAACCTCAAATTTGAGGTTTTGATGTTGCTTTTGAAGATGAAGAAACCTTATATTGAAGTTATAAGAAGACTTTTGGAGATACCCTAAATTAAGATATTACGTTTTCCACCAAAAATGCGAAACAAACTTCGTCGCCATGCCATAAAAGCACAGTTACATATTCTTTTCATCGAAAACGTGGGAACATATTTTTTTGCTAACAAACTCATTTATCCACAAACCAATTTTTTTGGTAGGATCGAAAACCAATTTAATTTAAGAATGAATAAAATTATTCTAAAATTTTGAGGCGTTTCCACATAAATAAACCATTTGATTTCAAATAAATTAAAATAAGCAAACCATTTCATTTCAAATAAAAAGAAAAAAAACTCAAAAATTGTGCTTTAGCTACATAAGCATATAATGTTTGCTTTGAGAAAGAACATTTTAATTAACTGATTTATCAATCAACGACAACTCAACTCTGTGAAGACATCAGACATTGACATTGTACTATCTTCAGGTTGGGATGTATCCCCAGTGAAAGCAGGAGCATTTGGTAAAGGAATGATAATAGTCTCACTACCTAGCCATGTTATTACAGAGCTCATAGTTGGTCTCTTTGCTGCATTCTCTTGAACACACAACAAACCAATTTGGATCAACTTGATGATCTCGTTTCTTGGACTCTCTATCAAAATATGATCAATTATAATCTCAGGTTTTCCTTCAACCCATCTCTTCCATGTCTGCACCAATGAAATATATGTTTTCACTTTCTCTGTAGAGTTTTGAATAGGGCTGGGCATATAAACCGAAATCCGAAATCTGAACCGAAACCGAAGCGAAACTGAAAAGTTCTTCCAAATAACCCGAACGGTTCCTATATATATCTCAATCCGAAAAAATCGAATCTGAACCCGAACCGAACCGAAGCCAGAAAGTATAACCGAAAAATTTGTATATATATGACTATATATGTAATTGTGTTAGGATAGTTAGGATTTTAGGTAGAAAAATAGGTTTTTAGTAAGGTAACTATGATATTTATGGGTTTTTGTCCAATATTTTGGATTTTGATTCGATTAACTTGAATTTTAGCTAAGTTGTTCGGATAATTTGGATTTTTTACAGATATTTTGGTGTTTCAGTTCCATTTCGGATCCTAATAAAAATAAAAAACCGATCCGAACCCGAATGGATCCGAACTGAGTTTTTAAATAACAGTAACGGTTCCTATATGCCCCGAATCGAATTATCCGAAATCCGAATTATCCGAACCGAACCCGAACCAAAAACCGAACGCCTACCCCTAGTTTTGAAGTTAAAGATTCAATAGTGAAGAAGCTTACAAAAGCAGCAAGTCCTACTCCTTCAAAGCTATTGTTTCTTTCACCACTCATCATCTCTAGTAGCATAACTCCAAAGCTATAAACGTCTGATTTAACTGATATTTGCCCCTGATTCAGGTATTCAGGAGCCATATATCCACTGCATATGCAACCAATAACATAATCAATTCATGATTCTTTGATGTATTTTTAATGTTGATTGATCTGTTTCAAAATAATTATTATTTAAGGAAATGCACACAAGTTAAGAAGTTATAAATTTTCATACAGTTTTTGTTTTTGATAAAATTTCATTAATTAAAACCAATTCAACCAATAGTAAAAAAAAACATTCTGCATAATATGAAAAATCATAAACAACAAATGCAATATTTCCTCTAAAACTACAATTATTTTGAAACGGAAGGAGTATTTTCTTACCGGGTTCCAGCTATTCGTATTGTTTCGGCTCGAGTTTCGTCAGATTCAAACAACCTAGCTGTCCCAAAGTCTGCAACTTTAGGATTCATATCTTCATCTAAAAGTATGTTGCTCGGCTTCAAGTCACGGTGAATAATCTTTAGTTGAGAATCTTCATGAAGATAAACAAGACCACGAGCAATCCCTTCAATGATTTTGTACCTCACCTCCCATGTTAGAAATGAACGTTTCTCTTCATCTGCATATTTTAAAGAAAAAGCTTACTAAAAGAACTTTTAGAACAGTCCAAAAGGCAACTCTAGCTTTCGAAGATTCACCGAATATAAAGTGATCAAGACTTGAATTGGGAACAAACTCATAGACAAGAATCTCTTCATTTGCCTCACTGCAAAACCCAAGAAGCTTAACTAAATTCCTATGTTGGAGTCTTGTCAAGAGTGAGACCTCATTCTTAAATTCCATATCGCCTTGTACCGAATCTATTGTTAATCTCTTCACTGCTATCTCTTGGCCATTTGGTAATATCCCCTGAAACCGATTCTTAGATATGTTAAATGGTCTTAAATTAGCCAGCCCAACCCAAACCCAGAAGAAACCCACCCAGAAAAAACTCAAACCCAGAAAAGATCCAACCATTTTAGATAACAAGGGTTAAACACAAACATCATCCTATGGGGCAGTAGCGGACGCAGAAAATATTTTAGTATGGGGCAAAGATAACTATTATAATAATGTAAAAATTAAAAAAATAACTTATAACATTTACTTTAAATTTATCATATTAGTTTATATCTTAAATTATTTAAATATATTGATTTTTATATGTTTTATTGATATTAGTGTTACACTACAATAGTAATATTAGAATTTTACAATAATCTAGAATAGTTTGATTATGCAGAAAAATAAATTTAAATATTTATGCATGAAATATTTTCAAATAAATTGTTAAAAGCCTAAAAAAGATAAAAAAATGTACAAATAATCCGAAATAATGGAATATGTGTATTAAGTAAAAAAAGAGAAAACATAAAAACTATTAAAAAAAAAAAAAAACTATGTGTACGAGAAAAGAAAAAAGAATAATTAACACATGTACTAGTAATTAATAGATGACAAAAATTACTAATAATAGAAAAGGGAATATGTTTATTAGAGATAAACAAATTAAAGAAAACTTAGCAAGGAAAGGAAAATATATATATATATATATATAAAGAAATATGTGTATAAGAAGGGAATAAGAGAACAATTGAAGAAGGAGAGCTTGGGAATCGAACCTAGCATAAGTAAAAGAGTGCAAAGAAAGTAACCAACTGTACTGAGGGATCTTTACGACAATATATGAAGCAAATATAATATATTAGTGTAGGGCACGTGCCACACACTAATATACTCTACATCCGCCCCTGCTATGGGGTATGAATTTACCCATAGGTAACCATTTAACTATTTTATATAGATCTTAAGAATCGGCGATTCTTAAGATCTATTACTTGTCCAAGACCAAGATCAATCAAGAAGATAACTAGACACAAAAAGAAAAGTTAATTCTACCTTATAGACAGTACCAAATCCACCTTGGCCAAGTGTATTTTCAGACGAGAAGTCATTTGTTGCTAATAAGATCATACCAAGATCAAAACTTAACATAAATTGACCATTAGAATCAGAGTACTCTGCACTACCAACTACAAAAACGAAAGAAAGATATAAGCATTATTATTATTATTTTTTATTGTCATGTTAACATGAGCATTATTTTCTACGTTAGAAGTTTGATCAAGATAAAAGTATACTTACCATTGATTCCTTTCTTTGAGTTTCTTCTTCGGTAGACTTTGATGAATCCAATAAATACCAACAAATTAATGAAAGTAAAAACAACAATTATAGCGATAATCCCACCATTTCCTATGCCTTTTCCTATAAATTATTAACGTTTTCTTGTCTTAAAACCTCTTTATCATACTTACTACAAGAAAAAATCGATTTGCAACAGAGTCGTTCTAAAGTAGTCGCAATAATAGAATTTATGACTTATTTGCGACTACACTATGTAGTTGCAAAAAATGGTCATAAATAAGATTGGTAAGTAGTCACAAATTTGCAACTACTTTGACACCAAATACATAGTCCCAAATTTGACACTGTAAATATTATTGCTTAAGTAGTCACGAATTTATGATTATTCTGAGTAGGGCTGGGTTTTCGGGTATTCGGTCCGGTTCCGGGTAAGAACCATTAGGTTCCGGTTCTTCAGTTCCTAAATTCTAATACCAAATGGATACTTTTCAAATATTCGGTTCGGTTCAAGTTCAGTTCTTGTCGATTCCGGTTCAGTTCTTGTCGGTTCCGGGTCGGTTCGGTTCTATGTTAAAGGAACCGGAAAATATCCAAAATTTTCGGTTCTAAATCGGTTCCGGGTATTTCATACTCGATATACCAAAAAAATTCCCCAAAATTTTTGGTTCTAAGTCGGTTCCAGGTATTTCCAGACCCGAAATACCAAAAAATACCCATAATTTTTGGTTCTAAGTCAGTTCCGAGTATTTCGAGACCCGAAATACCAAAAATACCCAAAAACACAAAAATTACCAGAAAACAACTAAATTACCCAAAATTTTTAAGACTAAATTACCCGTAAATAACCGAATATACAAACATTACTTGAATAAAAATAAAAATTACCCTAAGAAAAACTAAAATACCCGAAATATATAATAGGTATATATATGTAGGTATTTGGTTCTACCCATTGGTTCTCGATTCGGTTATGTTTCCTACCCGATACCCATGGTTCTTCATCACAGGAACCATCGGGTATTCTTGGGTGGAACCGGAACCGAAACCATTTTTTTCGGTTCTTCAGTTCTTGTTTTTTTGTCCAGCCCTGATTCTGAGCGTACGAGAGTTATGTGTATTGCAAGGCAATGTTCTTACCTTTATTGTCTGTTATAGAGCTCCCTATTTCTGGACTCTGAGCTTGAGTTTGAGGTCGAGGAGGAGCAGGAACTCTAGTAACATTATCAAAAGCACCATGGAATGCATATAGATCCCACCTGAAAAAACAGCTGGGACGATAAATCTCGCCTCCTTGTCTTCCCCAAAAATCTTGTTTAAAAAGCGACACGCATTCTCTCAAACATGTTGTGCAATCTCCAGAAGTTAAGTCGGGTGTGCATTGCATTAACATGTAAACATTTGGAAACTGAGTGAACTCGGCTTTTACGGCACCATAGTATTTTAGTACCGAAGAAGTTTCAGTTTCCGTGGCAGCATCTATGGTCTGATTAATTGTTGAGTCCCATTGTTGTTCGAAAAGGGTCATGTTTAGAGATGACTCAAAGCTAAGTGGACTTTGGTATTTAACAACAGGTCTAAGCTCAAGGTTCCTGAAAGTTGAGTGGTTGAATGAACTTACAAGACAAGAAATCTTGTCTTCGTCGTCTTTGTCCCACGTGAACGAATCCATACGATTTGGACAATCATTTTGTATTCCTTGAATCGCGTTTTCGACACAATTGATACAAGTTTGTCAATCGTAGCCTCTTGCGCAGAGGACAAGAGCGTGAACTCTGTTTGGAATTTCTCCAAGCGAACCGTTGTAGAATCCACCATTACTAACGACTTTATCACTAAGAGTGGAAAAGAGATTTAGGCGATTCTGACCATAGTTGCTAGTATTGTTGAAAAAGCGTCCAGCACACCCGACCGCGTTAACGACTTTGAGATTCTCAACGACAAGAAAAAGAAAAGAAGTGATGAAGATCATCAAAGCATGGCATTTCAACATTTTGTTTTTTTATGTTATATGGATAACAAACGAGCAATTATTTCTCTGTACCACTTCTTTGTAGTATTTATATTGTGGAATGAGAAAAAGAGTATTAGTTGACTTGACAAAACTGTGTATTGGTCAATTATCAATTGGATTACCCTTACCTTCTTTTCTGTGCACACTTCTGTGGACTCTATTGTTTTTGAATGTTCTACGACGTCGACTGCAACTTATGGCCCTATGGGGTAATTGATTTATTTTTTTCTTTTTCACTAAAAATACTATTCCATTCCAAAAAAAGGAAGGTTATAAAGAAGCAATCGCAATGCTAAGAAACAGGGGATAATATTAGGATAAGTATCATATCATAACAATATGTAACAGAATATATTCTAGTATAGAATATCTCAACAGCATATGTGTATATATGGGGACTCTGTACATTGTGAATATACAAGATCGATTTCTTAATATCATTGACATGGTATCAGAGCTCTCAGGTTTGAGATTCTGAGATCGATCATTTTTTTTTCTTTTTCATAAAGCTCAGTGAGCTGTAAACAATGTCGGAGGAATCATCCACCACCGGGAAGACGTCGGAAACGGATTTTGGCAACAAGCAATCTCCGTATTCCTTATTTTCGTCGGACAATCCGAGATCACTCATCACGTCTGTGATCTTAAATGGCCAGAATTATAATGAATGGGCTATTGAAATGACAAACGCATTAAGAGCGAAGAGGAAGACCGGATTCATTGATGGCACATTGGTGAAACCATCATCGGATAGTGCCGAACTTGATTCATGGATTACAGTGAATTCCATGATCATTGGTTGGTTGCGTACAGCAATTGAACCCAACATTCGATCTACTGTAACGTTTGTTGAAGATGCATATGCGTTGTGGACAGCATTGAAAGATCGTTTCTCGGTCGGTAATCAAGTGAGAGTCCACCAATTAAAATCCAGCATTGCCTCTATGCGACAAAATGGAAGCTCTGTGATGGAATATTATGGAAGACTTTCAAAATTGTGGGAGGAATTACAAGTTTATCAACCTGTTTCAACTTGTAAGTGTGATTCGGGTAAGAATTATATGAAAGAACGTGAGGAAGAGAGAGTTCATCAATTCCTAATGGGACTTGATGATTCTAGATTTGGTAATCTCTGTACTCAACTCATTGGTGTGGAACCACTTCCAACACTTGGGCAAGTGTATGCTCGTGTTATAAGAGAAGAGCAGAGACTTGATTCATCGAAAGAGAAAGATCATACGTGATGCCGTGGGGTTTGTAACTCAACGCAACAAATCTGACATAAGTACCACACGACCAGAGTCCAAGTCTCGTGTTTCTTGTAGCTACTGCGGGCGTCAAGGTCATGAGAAAATTGGTTGCTGGCAGTTGATTGGATTCCCCGACTGGTACATTGAACGCGATCATAACAAGGGCACAAGTCGCGGGTCGGGCAGAGGAAACCGTGGCAGAGGACGTGGGTCTAATACGATCACTGCAGCTCATGCCACTACATCCAACTCATCATCTTTCCCTGCATTTACTCAAGAACAATGGACTGCACTTACAGAGATGTTGAATGCAAAATCCTCGGGTAGCTCAGAAAAATTATCCGGTAAGCGTGTTAATGGAGATATCATACTAGACACTGGAGCCTCTCATCATATGACGGGAGATCTTTCATTGCTCGATGATATAAGAGAAATGTCGGACTGTTCCATTAGCTTTGCTGATGGAAGTAAAACAATTGGCACACATCAGGGAGTTTTGCATTTGACAAATTGCTTAACTCTTTCAAATGTGCTTTTTGTACCTAATCTCAACTGTTCTTTGCTATCTATGTCTAAACTCCTTAAGCAATCTGGTTGTTTTGCACTCATGAGTGATACTTGGTGTATTTTACAGGACCGTTCCACGATGACACCGATTGGAGCGGGTGAGGAGAGAAATGGTGTGTATTACTTCCGAGGTGTACCAGCTGGTTTTGCGGGTAGAACGGAGGTAGTCACTGATCTCGAGCTCTGGCATCGACGTCTTGGACATCCTTCTATTTCGGCTTTGTCTAGATTACCGCAATTGTCTTCTCTTTCTAATAAAACAGCTCGTCTTGGTCCATGTGACACTTGTTTTAAGGCGAAGCAGACTCGTGAAACGTTTCCTATAAGTATCAATAAAAGTTCAGATTGTTTTTCACTTATACACTGCGATGTTTGGGGACCATACCGAACAAAATCTTCTTGTGGAGCCTCTTACTTTCTCACTATCGTTGATGATTTTTCAAGAGCAGTTTGGGCATTCTTAATGCTCGAAAAATCAGAGGTGAAGACTCTTATCCAAGAATTTTGTGAAATGAGTGCAAGACAGTTCAACAAAAGTGTTAAAACTGTACGTAGTGATAACGGGACGGAGTTCACATGCCTTGCATCTTATTTTCGTTCTAAAGGGATTCTCCATCAAACCTCATGTGTTGATACACCTCAGCAAAATGGACGAGTGGAAAGGAAACACCGTCACATTCTCAATGTTTCCCGAGCTTTGCTCTTTCAAGCATCGTTACCAATTTTCTTTTGGGGAGAAGCTGTTCTAATAGCCACACACTTGATCAACAGAACGTCGTCCGCGGTTCTAGATGGAAAATGTCCATATGAAATTCTTCATCAAGCTCCGCCAAGTCTTTCTCACATTCGCGTTTTCGGTTCTTTGTGTTACACTCTCATTCGGTCTCGTTCGAAAGATAAATTTGGACACCGGAGCTGCCGCTGTATATTCGTTGGGTATCCGTTTGGGAAGAAGGCTTGGAGAGTCTATGATCTTGATAATAAGAAGTTTATAATATCACGGAATGTGGTCTTTCACGAGACGCAGTTTCCGTATCAGTCTTTGCCACTATCGACCTCTTCATCGAATCCACACGCATCTCTTTTGCCCTCTGATGAAGATATTTGTTCTTATAATGACATTCCTCCTCAATCTTTGTTGGATACTTCACCAGCCAGGGGGAGTATATGTCTGCCCGATACAAGCCCAGTTGAGGTACCAAATTTGGTCTCGGTACAAGAGCCGTTACCGTCTGAAGAGTGTTTGGGTTGCGGTCACCGTAAATCAGTTCCCTCAACACGTCTTCGTGATTACGTTACTCATCACACTACTCATGAAGACACACCTCTCTCTCTCACCTGCGCTAACTCCCTGTCATCGAGTTCGGCTTCGGGTAAAACACCTTATCCCTTACACTCATTTTGTTCTAATGATCGCTTCTCTTCTGCACATCAAGCGTTTCTTGCAGCGGTTGATGTGGGCTGTGAACCGACTAAATATGCAGATGCGTTTAAGCATCCCAAGTGGAACGAGGCTATGTCCAATGAAATCGCAGCTCTTGAACGGAATCAAACATGGCAAATCGTTGATCTTCCTCCCAACAAGACAGCGATTGGCTTGAAATGGGTATACAAACTGAAATATAATGCAGATGGTTCAATCGAACGTTACAAAGCACGATTGGTTTGTATGGGTAATCGTCAAATTGAAGGAGAGGATTATGACGAGACATTCGCTCCGGTAGCCAAAATGTCAACGGTTCGCGGTCTCCTTGCTGTTGTTGCTGCAAAAGGTTGGTATGTGCACCAAATGGATGTGCATAACGCCTTTCTTCATGGCGATCTACATGAAGAGGTATATATGCGGATTCCTCCGGGATTCAAACATTCGGATCCTCGTAAAGTTTGTAAACTCCAGAAGTCACTCTATGGTCTTAAACAAGCTCCAAGATGCTGGTTTTCAAAGTTGTCCAGTGCACTCCTTAATTTCGGTTTTTCCCAATCTTACTCGGATTACTCTTTGTTTAGTCTCACTAACGGGGATATTGATCTTCGCGTGCTGGTATATGTTGATGATCTTCTTGTATGCAGTAACAACATTGACAAGCTGAATCAGTTTAAAGAGTATCTCGGGAAGCAATTTCATATGAAAGACCTCGGTCCCGCGAAGTACTTCCTTGGTGTTGAGCTGTCTCGGTCACGGGCTGGGATATTCATGTCTCAGCGTAAGTACGCCTCTGATATTGTCCAAGAAGCGGGTTTACTAGGCTGCAAGCCTGTGTCGATACCAATGGAACAAAATCAGAAGTTAGCATCGGACACAGGACCTTTCTTCGACAATCCAAGCCGCTATCGCCGCCTAGTTGGTCGGCTCGTCTATCTCACATTCACGCGACCTGATCTTGCTTATTCGGTCCATCTTCTTTCTCAGTTCATGAAGACTCCTCGTCAGGCTCACTGGGAAGCCGCACTTCGGGTACTTCGCTATCTCAAGTTTAGTCTCGGACAATGAGTTTTGTTGGGTAGTACTTCCAACTTTCAACTTCGGGTTTACTGTGATGCGGATTGGGCTTCATGTCCATTGTCCCGACGTTCCCTTAGCTCGTTTGTTGTCTTGTTGGATGGATCTCCGATTGCTTGGAAGACCAAGAAACAGCAGACCGTGTCCGCCTCTTCTGCTGAGTCCGAATATAGAGCAATGGCTGCTGCACTTTCAGAGATTAGATGGACAAAGAGGCTGCTGGTTGAGCTCGGAATTAATCATCCACATCCGATAGAGTTCTATTGTGATAGTCAAGCTGCGATTCACATCGCTAGTAATCCTGTCTTCCACGAGCGAACAAAGCACATTGAATCCGACTGCCACAGAGTTAGAGACGCGTATCAAGAAGGTTTCATCAGCTTACAACATGTTCGAACACATGACCAACTCGCGGACATACTTACGAAGCCTCTTGGAAGATCGCAGTTCGATCATCTCTTACCCAAGTTGGGGGTTCTCGATCTTCACCGTCCAACTTGAGGGGTAATATTAGGATAAGTATCATATCATAACAATATGTAACAGAATATATTCTAGTATAGAATATCTCAACAGCATATGTGTATATATGGGGACTCTGTACATTGTGAATATACAAGATCGATTTCTTAATATCATTGACAGATAAAACCCAAGAAAGAGCTTAGAAGCCAAAAAAGACAACAAAAAACTACAGAATAGAGGGAAATACAGCCTCTCTGAGATGCAAGGAGGTTTGCTTGCCAGCGAGGATAACCGAGGGCTACATATGAGAGCCATTGGCTCTGACACAGAACATTAAGGGCAATGACATAGGCCCCTACTATTCTTAAAGCTCAGTTTAAACTAAGCTCCACCATACGAAAGCCTGCGATAGATGACAATGCCAATGGATGCCAATGGATCCTTAATAGCCTTGACCATAGAAGCCCATTCATGTCTAAAAATATGACATAAAATAATATTAACATAACCGAATAAAATTGACTTAATGGTCTAGTTTAGGAAAAGAAAATTATTCTAGGCTTTTCTAATGAGATCGGGTTTTGGGGTTTATATAAGGGGTTTTAGTTTATTGTAAAATTTAACACTTTGATCAATAAAAAACCCTAAAGTGCAGAGTATTTGCCTCAATTGTTTCTCTTTCTTTATATAAACCTAAACCGCATGGATATTCACAACAATATATATGGTAACTTAATAGAGTAAACCTTCATCATCATCTAAACAAGAAAGAAAGATCTTCAACTATGAAGTAGGATTGTCCCTGGTTAAACCCTAAGGAGTGAGACAACTCCTGTTATGTTGGATTTAGATGACCATTTGACTCCCACATTGCACTTAATCCATGGTGGTTTAGGAGGGATCCAAGAGGTTCTAATTTGCCCACTAGTCTCTTGGCTAGAGACCAAATCACTAAATCTAGATTATTGCACAGAAATTCACAAGACTGAGTCTTGGTTAAATTTTCCAATATAGGCTAAGGGATCAAAGACGATGCCTTCAATAAAGTAGTTGTTTCTTAGCTTTCCAAGACCCAAAAGCAACTTGTAGCACTAACTTTCTCAGCAAGTAACAATCAAAACCAAAGCCAAAGTAATAGATGTGACGCTACATCAGGTACCTCAGCTGAAAAAGGATTCGACTATGAATATAAGGCATCATTGTCACCTTGTTAACGAGTGATATGCTTAACGTTGAACACATTCGAAGTACGAAAGTCCTCAGGAAGCCAAACTCGATAAGAATTGGAATTTATTTGTTCAAGATCTCAACATGTCCGATTTTTCGAGCTTTAAGTTTGTTATACACATTAGCTGAAAACCGTTCCTTGGTTAACACAACCCACACCAAATCGACAGGTTCAAAATTCACATCCCGCTGTTTCTTATCAAGAATCATGGCCTCTTTGAGTACGTGGTAAACCAAGAACAAAATCCATACTTACATAAGTCCATGGTTGAGTTGGTATTGGAAGTGGGAAGATAAAGACATGCGTTTGTTGCTTTACCCTTAGCTTGTTGACAAGTAATGCATCGTTCGAAAAATCATTAACATCTCGATGAAGGGAAGGCCAATAGTAAGAGAAAGAAACGAGATGAAACGTCTGATCACGACCGACATGTCCTTCTGTGTGAAGCTCATGGATTATCTGTAGACGGAAGCTACTCTCAGGAACAAAGAGACGCAACCCTTTGAACAAGTATCCATCTTAAATAGTAAAGTCGGTTGATAGACCTTACTCAATGTCGGAGAAGATGAGACCGAAAAAAGGATCAGTGGCATGAAGCTCGACTAGTGTTGCAAAACCCGTGATAGATGTATGCATGGTGGTGATAAAACTAAGGCGACGACTAAGAGAATCTACCACTTTGTTCAATTTACCAGCTTGATGTCGAATTGAGAATGTGAACTGTTGCAAATAAGTGATCCAAGAAGCATGTCGAGCAGAAACTTTAGCTTGACGGTCAAGGTGTCAAAGTGCATCATGATCGGTGAATAGGACGAAATCCCGATGAATCAATTAATGACGCCAATGTTTAGTGGCTTGAACAATGGCATAAAGTGTTGTAAGGACTCATTGCACCTGATAGCTTTCTGCTACAATAAGCGATTGGACGGTTATATTGACTTAGAACTGCGCCAATACCAATATTAGAAGCATCGGAATATAGCTCAAATGTCTGTGTAAAGTTATGTAGAATAAGGACAAAAGCCAAAGTCAACTTGGTTTTAATGGCATCAAATGCGGAGGCTGCTTCAGGTATCCACACAAAGGTCTTTTCTTTGAGACAATAATTAATTAGAGCCATAATAGTGCTAAAATTCGCTATGAAGCAACGATAAAAAGAAGCTAAGCCATGGAAGCTTCGAACTTCAGTTGTAGGTGAAGGCCTTATCCACAGAGAGACCTTTGGCTGAAACGTTGAAACCAAGAAACGGAACCTCTAAAATGCCAAAGGCACATTTAGCTAGTCCAACGAAGAGCTTATCTTCTTGCAAAACGTTCAAGACTTGGCGGAAATGATGAACATGATCAGCTACGGAAGAACTAAAAATTAAGATGTCATCAAAGTAAACGACAACACACTTGCCAATAAACGGTAGTAAAGCTTGATTCATCACACGGATAAATGTGTTTACAACATTGGACAAGCCGAAAGGCATAACGAGCCATTCAAACAAGCCTTCACATGTCTTGACTGCTGTCTTCCATTCATCTCCGGGGCGAATATGTATTTGATGGTATCCACTTTTCAAGTCGATCTTAGAAAAAAAGGAGGTCACTTATAGGCTCGGGATTTTAATCCTAAATCTACACTGTATAGAACATATCTAAGTAGTATAATTCAGGGTCGAATTCCACATAGACCAAGTAGTGCGACTTTCAGTTCAATGTTGATTCTAGCTAAGACAATGATAAAAAGGTAGTTGTTTTATAACGATTGTAAATTAAGGCAATAAATAAAAATGATTGTAAATCGATAACTAAAGCGTCAGGCGTTGGAGAATGCCACAGGTATTCAAGTTTGAAGCTCAAGTTAGCATGCAAGATTTAACTTTGAAACTATTTTTCAAGTCAAAAAACTAGATTAATCTCCTCCCGAAGTATTAATCCCTATATTGAATTACTAAAGACAAGCTCCCGCTGAATTCAGATAATTCAATCATGCATTAAGCTCAGATTCGATATGTTCGTAAACATCTAAGACAATACTCCCGCAAACAAAGATATTTACTCATCTAAACTAGGTTAGATTTCTAAATCAAATCATTTTGTATTATCAATCTAATATCAAGAACTAGGTGATCAATACAATTCAAGCATTAAGAACAAGTCTAGACTAAGAACCTAACAAATTCAATCCTTTATGTTAAACCCTAACTGTCAAATCCTGGTTTCTCTAGGAATCCCCTAAAACCTAACAAGGCGACTACTCAAACATCGCTAAGCAATCAATAAACATAAAAGAAGAAAGCATATTGAAAACCAAATCAAATTAATAAAAGTAAAAGAGTTCATAAATCTTCTCCAAAATACAAAGGTTCATATCCCGTCTCTTTGTGAAAGCACTGAAAAAATAAGTGATAATGAAAATAACACCAAGCCTAGGGATTTTATATTTCTAAAATAAGGAAAATAAAATAAAACCAATAAGGAAAAATCTTGATAAGTCTTGAGGGCATAATTGTAATTTTAGAAGATTTGTAGTCATTCTCGTCCATAGGGATCAGTAGATCTCTTTTTATGTAAGTTTCCTGGAGCTTTGGATCGATCGATCCTGTCATGGATCGATCGATCCCGTCATGGATCGATTGATCTCTTTTCATGTTCTGCACATGCTTCTTTTAGAAGACATCTTGACCAGTATTCAGTAAAATCTTCATGACTTTTGATTGCACCAATGTATTCACTTTAAACCACCTCCATATGAAAGCTAACTCACGAGGCTATCTTTGCTCCAAATTTCAGCTCAATCCATCCATGGTAACATCTTTAAACATTGGTAAACTTCTAACCCTTTTGTCGGATTCTGCATCTGCATATGCCAATTTGCATCCAAAATGTTCCAAACACATAAAATCCTGAAAATATGCCAAAACTACATGGAAAAGACTCGTATAATTCCAAATAGAAAGTATAAATACCCACTATAAGGCATTAAAACTGAGTAATATCAACTCCACTGGACTTAGATCTTTGCTTGTCCTCAAGTAAAGCAAGACCAAATCTAGAGAAGATGTTTGAAAATCGGACCACATAGGAACTCGCAGAATCTCAGCAACCCCAAATCCAAACATCAAAAACTAAAAGACACTAATCCTACACAACCACTGCAAATAGATTGTTTACCGCCATCTAACTAACAACATGTTTTCTACTCTAAATCCCAAATCAATCAAACCATCAAATCATTTCAACTAGCTCTCTAAAGTCAATGAAGTACAAATAAGTGCGTTCTTGCTTATGGGGTATCGATCAATATGCTTAAATACTCTTTCTATCAAAGCGGCATCGAATTCTAGTCCTGACCCTTTTTCCCCTTTTCTCGGTTCTTTTTTTTCTTTTCTTTTCTTACTGCCTTTTTTCTTCGCATTTATGCGCTTTTTATATTCTTTTTTTAAGTAGACGGTTTTATGGGATGGGAAACGGACTTCGAGGTCTGCTGTTCAATCCTTTTTTACCGTTTTTCTTTTTATTGAAGAGAAGGACAAAAATGATCAAGATCATACTGAAAGAACTTGTCGGTTTTATAGAAAACTAAAGAGCAAGGTACCTTGCTTTCAAAGTATAACCAACACCATAAGCAAGAGAATTTAAGATCAAATTAAGTCATATCCAAACAGAGCTAGCATCAAATCGTCAACAATCCAAAAGACCAGAACTTTCAAAAGCATATAAATCAGTCAATGGAGTTCCAATCCTAAACGAACAGTTAATCTAAGTCAGTAGTCAAATAGAAATCAATATGAAACTCACACTAGGCTAAAAATCATCACAAATTCTGGTCAATGTTCATTCGACTCTACTAGACTCGACTAAATCAAAAAACAAAAAATTTGGAAAAATTTCATCAAAATGATGAAACATCCAAAAAGAAACAAAACATGGTTAGTAGCTATATACTCTTCCCCGGATTCACACCGTCCTGGTGTAAAAATAAATCCAAGAGAAGGAATAAGACCAGACTAAAAGAATTAACAAAGACCTGAGTTGAAAGTAAATTTAAGAACTTACCAGAAAAGAAGAACGATCGATCTCTATAGAGATCATTTGATTTGTTCTTACGGCTCTTCTCCGGGGCTTTTAGATCGATAGATCTATGCAAGGAACCATCTTTCTGAACTTCTGGGTAGCACCTGATATTTTCCTAAATCACAAAGAAGTCAAAACTAAAAATCAATAAGTTAGTAAACTAAAGCTAAACTGACTCAAACCCAAAATAACTAATCTAAAACACCAAATAGTGGGTTGCCTCCCACTCAGCGCTTTTTTAACGTCACTAGCTTGAAGAACTTACCTCCTAAGTCAGGGAAGTGTTAACACTTATTACTGTAAGATAAAAGATCTTAGACTAGACTCTAAATAAAACTTAAAGGCACTCAATTGGTCCCCGGCAATGGTGCCAAAAATCTGATAGGCTCAGGATTTTAATCCTAAATCTACACTGCAGAGAATATATCTAAGTAGTATAAATCAGGGTCGAATCACACAGAGTCCAAGTAGTGTGGTTCTCAGTTCAATGTTGACTAGCTAAGACAATAATAAAAAGGTGGTTGTTTTCTCACGATTGTAAATTAAGGCAATAAATAAAAACGATTGTAAATCAAATAACTAAAACGTCAGGCATTATGGAATATCACAGGTATTCATGTTTGAAACTCAGGTTAACATGCAAGATTTTACTTTGAAAATAGTTATGAACTCAAAATACAAAAACTAGATTAAGTATTAATCCTAATCTTCTTGTGACTCTCGGTAAGCTAGATTTTCCAGAGACTGAGTTTTTTTTCTTTCACTATTTGCTAAATTCTCCATTTGTTTAATGGTTTCTTTAAGTTGAGCATTCATATTTTTCTTTTCTTTTAGCTCATGCTGAATCTTATCAAACATCATATTTGAGTCACTGGGAGTTTTCTCACCACTTTGCTCCATTTCCATATGTTCACCCGAGCCTTTAACATTGCTTTATCTTTGACAAGTTGCAGATTTTCCCTGCTTAGATCGACCTAGTTATTGAACATTGTTCGATATTCTTATTTAGGATCTATTTCACCTTCTCCTTCCGAATTTGTGTCAGTTTTTGATTCAATGTCTAACACGGTACTGTTACGTTCTTCCATATAAGTTAAAGCAACAAATTTAGCAATAATTTTTCGTCTGACTCATCATTATAAGACTCAATATCACTATAACATAACAATGATTTTTCTTTCCCTTTCAAGATGGTTGGACATTCTACCCTAGTATGTCCTATAAGGTTCCATTCAATACACCTCAGAATTTTCTGTTTACATAGAGGAGAATCATTTTTAAAATGTCCATACCCTTCACATTCATGACATTGAAGATCCTTTTTCTTAGTTGATCTTTCTTCATTCATCGACACATGATCTCCACTGGTTTATTGTCCTTTGAATGTCCGAGATTTACATTTTTGATCCTTTTGAGTATCTTGTTGAAGTTTCTTCCAAAGAGGCTCATGTTTTCTTCCATTCTGTCAATTCGGTCACCCTCCTAATTCGCTGTGAGTGCTATGCCTTTATGGTTCTAGTTTGATTCAGTTGGAAAGTCCAACTCTTATTCTTTGAGCATCCCCACCAGTTGATAAAAATTAATATCATCTGTATTCATAGCCATCTTCAATACTGCTTTATGAGGTGTGAATTGTTTTGGAAGAAATCTTTAAAAAAAATTCACATGCTTCTTTTCTTTATACTTCTTCCCTAATACATATGCTTCATTTGCAAGAGTGCTCAGCTTTGATATAAAGCTACCAACAGATTCATTTGGTCTCATATTCAGATTTTCGAATCTTGAGGCAAGATGATCAATCTGAGTGCGGTTGACACTAGTATCACCCTCGAAATGGTTGATCAATTTGTCCCAAGTTTCTTTTGCAGATTCACAACCTTGTATTAATTTAAATTGATTAAGATCAACAGATATAAAGATATTTTTGATGGCTTTAGAGTTGTACATTGATGCCTTCTTCTCTGCTTCAGTCAATAGTTCACTCAGTTTTGGAATCTCCTTTTGCTTTTAATCGAGAACTATTGGTTCTTTCCAACCTTTTACTACAACAGTTCATGCATCTTCATGAATTCTTCGAAGAATATGCCTTAATCAAGCTTTCCAGTGTCCAAAATTACTTTCATCCAACATGACGGTTTTTCGAACAACAATAAAGTCCCTTGATGTATCCATCTCTTCTCCAGGATCTCAACATGATTAGATTGACCCTCTCTGATACCAGTTGTAGTGACTAAGGCACATATACAAAAGTGAACAGATTGACAAGAAGTAGTGAACAATATAGGAATTGTTATTCAACAATAACCTTTATTAGAAATCATTTAAATACTTTCTGCAAAGCTGTTTAATCAGATTTAATCAACATCCACACTTGGATTTGAGACTGACCAATTCCTAATCTACCCAACTCACTTCACAACAACAGTTGTGATGCACTAATTTTTGGGTTGACATCACTAGACACCCCAAACTTTCTACACCCAAATTATTTCACCCT
>OVBE01006938.1:0-19133 GCA_900406425.1 Iberis pinnata | reverse complement strand
TAGAAAATGACAAGAAATGTTATGTAAAAATCCTAAAATTCTAGTGTTATCAGCTTTGTACTTTTAACGAGGTTCAGCTTGGCGAGTTTGGGCTTGGCTTTATTTTTTTTTACGAAGTTCGTCTTGGCGAGTAACGGCTCGACTTTATGTGTTTTGCTATTCGTTAAGTGGAGTAGTCGCTATTGAACTATATTTATATTAAATAAAGGAAGGTAATGAGGGCGTCTATTCCCTTTTTTTTGCAGCTGGACTCTTATGTCGGGTTGCCTACGTACCCATTATAGAGAAATCAAGCCATTTGTAGTTCGTGGTGCGGTCATCCCTGGGTCAGTAGTGGTAGAGCTTGAGGTGTCGCGCATTCCAGGATCTGGGTTGCATCGTTCCGTCTAGGTCGGCTAGCTGGTAGACGCCTGGTTTGATGACCTTGACAATCTCGTACGGGCCTTCCCATCTCACGCCTAGTTTGCTTGCCCGGTATTCTTTGGTGTTGTCGAAGAAGTGGCGTAGGATTAGTTTGCCTTCGGAAAACCTTATAATGTTGACGTTCTTGTTGTAGTATCTTGTTGCGGCTTATTGGTAGTTCTGGATCTGCATGAGGACTCAGTCTCCTGTTTCTTCGGCCTCATCGAGTCTGTCGTGTAGCATGGTGTTGTTGATGTCGGTGTTCTCCGGGAGTTTGAGTCTTCTTAGGCTGTCGACGTTGACTTCGGAGGGGACCATCGCTTCTATCCCATGTGCAAGGGAGAAGGGTGTTTGATTCGTCGTGCGGTGCGACCAGACGACTCCATCTAGTTTGTCGGCCACTAGTCTTTTCTTCCTTTCTAATCTCTTTTTTAGTCCGTCGACGATGGTTTTGTTTGTTGCTTCCGCTTGAACGTTGCCTTGAGGATACCGTGGGGTGGAGTGCCTAAGTCGAATCTTCCATTTGGCACAAAAGTTCTTGAGTTTGTGGGAGCAGAACTGCGTCCCTTTGTCTATGACGATCTCGTAGGGTAGCATGTGCCGGTATATAATGTACTTCCACACGTATTTTTTACTTTGGTGTCGCGTATTTTTGCCTAAGACTTGGCCTCGACCCATCTGGTAAAGTAGTCTGTCATGAAGATAAGGAACTACTGTCCCTGTGAGGAGGGCATGGGCCCGACGATGTCCATCACCCATCGCATGAAATAATAGGCGATGCTGATGTTCGCAGGAGTTTCGTAGGTTTTAGTGTGCGTTTGGGGCATGGTGTTGGCATTGTTCGAACTTTGGGGCGTATTTTTGGTAGTCGGGGATCATGGTGGGCAAGAAATGGTCATGCTTTTTTATCTTCAGGGCTAAGGCTCATCCATTGGAGTGATTTCCTCCCGCCCTATCGTGTGTCTCGCAGGCGATTCGTTCAGAGTCTTTGGTTCCTGGGAAGGTTAATAAGATGTCGGCGGAGTCTCATGGTAGGATATGTCGGTCGATCATTATGTAATGGGCAGCTTTGGCATTTAATCGTCGTGCTACCCATTTGTCTTATGGTAAGGTGCCATCAACTATCTAAAGTGTTATTTTATCCCGCCAGGTGACGATCGGACCTTTGGGTCTGCCCCGAATTCAAAGTCGTCCTCCGTGCTGTCATGGTCCTCTATGAAGTGGACGAGTTCGAGGCTGATACTGGGTTTGTGAATTTCTTCAACCGGAATGGTTCTTCATAGGTGCGACTCTCTTGAAGAGGTGATGGGTTCTAGTGCGTCGGCTATTTTGCTCTCGTTTCTAGGGATCTTGATGATTTCAAAGTGTTCTAATTCTCTCACCAAGTGTTGGACTACTCGTAGATAAGCGTCCATCTGCTCGCTCTTGGATCCGTAGTCCCTGGCGAACTGGCTTGTGATGAGCTGTTAGTCTTAGAAAGCTCGTATCTGCTTCACCCTGATTCCTTGGGATAACTTAAGTCCAGCGATAATGGCTTCATACTCTTACTTTTTGTTCGATGCATTGAAGCCGAGGCGGAACAATTGTTCTAAATATCGCCTTTGGGGGATTTCAGTCGTATTCCGATTCCCGATCCTCCTGAGCAAGAAGATCCGTCGACATGGAGGGTCCATATTTGGGGGGCTTTGGCCCCGTCGATCAGTTCTGGTGGGAGCTCGGTGATGAAATCGGCCAGAACTTGTGATTTGGCACTTGTTCGTCCCCTGAAGTCGATGTCATACTCGCTGAGCTCGACGGCCCACTTGGCCATTTTTTCCGATTGACTTGGACTGTGTAGGATTGCGTGGAGTGATTGAGTTGTTAAGACTGCAATGAAGTGTGATTGGAAGTAGGTTTAGAACTTTCGGGAGACAATGACGACGATATAAGCTAGCTTCTCCAAGGTCGTATATCGGAATATTGCATTATCTAAGGTTTTTTTGGTGTAGAATATTGGTCGTTGTTCACCTCGATCTTCTCTGACTAGGACGCCGTTAACGACGGTTATGGAGACGGATATGTAGAGGCACAAGGTTTTTCTGTCTTCGGGCTTGGCTAGTATCGGTGGGATCGATAGGTATTCCTTCAGTTCTTTGAATGCTTGTTCGCACTTCTTGTCCCAGTCGAACCTTTTGTTTCCTGAAAGTAGCTGGTAGAAAGGCAGGCATATGTCGGTTGACTTCGATATAAACATGTTGAGTGTTGCGACGCGACCGGTTAAGTGATGTACTTCGCGTGTGTTCTTTGGCAAAGGAAGGTCGACGAGGTCTTTTATCTGCTTTGGGTTTGCTTCTATTCCCCTCTGGGTGTCGATGTAGCCTAGAAATTCTCTTGACGTTACGCCGAATGTGCACTTGGTGGGGTTCAGCTTCATTCCGTATAGGTTAAGGATGGCAAAAAAGGAGCGTAAGTATTCGACTTAGTCAGATTTGGACTTCGATTTGACCAGCATATCATCGATGTATACCTCCATAGTTGTGCCTAGTAGGTCTGCGAACATTATGTTGACTAGCCTATGATATGTCGCTCCTGCGTTTTTGAGCCCGAATGGCATGACTCTGTAGCAGTACGGCCCTTTGTCTTTGATGAATGCCTTTTTTCTCTCTCGTCGTGGTGCATTATTATTTGGTTATATCCTGAGAAAGCGTCCATGAAAGAAAGCCGTTCATTTCCAGGGGTGGCTTCGACGAGGCGATCAATGTGTGGGAGCGGATAGCTATCCTTTGGACATCTTTGTTCAAATTGGTGAAATCAACGAAAACTCGCCACTTGCCATTTTTCTTCATTACGACAACTGGATTTAACAGCCACTCGGGGTACTTAACCTCGGCTATGAATCCGGCTTGTAAAATTTTTTCCACCTCGTCGTTTACTGCTTGCGCCCTCTCTGGTCCCAGTTTTCGTCGTTTTTTCCTGATCAGCTTGAAGTTTGGGTCTACGTTTAGCTCGTGGCACGTGATGCTTGGGTTGATGATGGTCATGGATTAGCGATCACGCGAATGAGTCGGAGTTTTCTTTCAGGAAAGTGATTAAATATGCTCTCATTTCTTCGTCGAGATCGTGACCAATCCCGACGCATCTTTCAGGATTTTGACGTCTATGTTGACCTGGTCGATAGCTTCGCAGTCGGGGCTCTCTTGTTCTTTAGGGACGTCTGGTCGTTCGGCGCATCCCAGCTGTAGCTGCTATAATTTGGTACTCTTGCGGGCTTTACGTTCGGCCATAAAACATGTTTTTGCTGCTCTCTGGTTACTTCTGAGGGCGACAGTTCCTCTTGCCGTCAAGATCTTGACGCATTGATGGAAGATGGAAACTGCGGTTTTGGTCTCCGAGAGCCAAGGGGTTCCCAATATGTCGTTTAAGATCAGATGTTCGTCAACCACTTGGAATTTGATGGTCGTGATGCTTCCGCCGACTCGGACTGGGAGCTTGATGGTTCCGATGGTCTCGATTGAATCTCCACTAAAACCGGTGAGTGATTGCGTAGTCCTTTTGATAGCTTCTTCGCCGATCTCCATTTTCTGGAGGGTGCTCTTGAAGATTATATCTACTGAACTTCATGTGTCGATGAGAATTCTTGTCACTTCGCGGTCTTTGATGACGAGTTCAACGAGGATAAAGTCTTTCTGTACGTTATCGATCCTTATTAGGTCGTCGCTGGTGAATCAGATTGGTTCGTGTCTCAGTGGCCTGCTTGTAGACGCCTCTCTTGTGTTAAGAACCAGGTGCTCTGGTCGCGTGGCCGACTGCATGGAATCTCCGTACCGTTTAATCCCACCCATGATAACATTAATTTTCTGACGGGGGTTAGGAGCGCCTTTGTCTCTTTCGCTGTTATCTTGTCTGTGTGGAGGGTCATGTCTTTGTCAACGACCTGTCTCTCTTGCCTTCCCTTTTTGTTGCGGGTTGGGTTCGGTGGGTAGTTTTGCGAGCGTTCTCTATAGTCTCTTAGCAAGTATTGGTTGGGTCATTTTTGCCCGTCGCGCCCTCGACTTTCAAGTTACATCTTAAGAAATGTGTCTTTTAGATGTAGGCAGTCGGCCATGCTGTGACCTTTCTGATTATGGAATTCGCAGTAAGCATTTCAATCGTCGTCTCTCCTCTGATTCGATTGTGGTTTGAGTTGTTCGACGAGTTAATTGGCGTGTCGTTTCCCTTTCTCGTGTTTGGCCTCACCCTCATAAAACTGTCGAGGCTCAACTTACTCTTCCTTTTCTTTCCCATTATGGGTTTTGGTGTGTCTATGGGCCATCGCGACTTTTTCCTCTTCAATTTCAATGAAACGGTTGGCTTTGTGCAGGGCGTCCTCCAGGGTTTGTGGTTGGTTTAGTAACAGTTCTTCACAAAATCTTGATTCATACCACAATGCATTTCTGAGTGCGGCTATGGCGGCTTCGTCGGAGATGGCTACTCTCGATGCCACTTCGTTATACCATTCTATGAATACCCTGAGGGACTCTCGGTGCCCTTGGCTTAATGACCATAGGTCGGCGGTCGACGCCTTCTTCTCCATGAAGGCTGTTGATAGCTGTTGGAAGTTGTCGATGGATCTGGCTTCCAGGTGGAAGAACCACGAGAGCGCCGCCTCTCCTATGTTTTCCACAAATAGTTGGTAAAGTCCAGTGCCCCTCTCTTCGTCGGTGAATTGGGCGCGCCCCACTGCGATCGTTAAGGCAGTCATATAGTGATTTGGATCGGCGTTTCCCTTGAATGCCGGGAACTTGATTTTTGTGCTATGCTTGATTTTAGTTTCCGTTATTGTTCTAGTGAATGGAGTTCTCTAGGTCTCTTCGATGACTCGTTTGATTTTTGGAGCCGAGCTTGTGGCTCTATGAACAAGTGAGCTCATTTCCCGGAGCTGGGCTTTCAGCGCCCTTATCTCTTTGTTTTGACTAGTGAGATTATGGTGTGGCGGCATGTCTTCGCGGCGATCGGATTCATGACTATGTTGGATGTCTTGGGTTGGTGTCGGGAAGTCGGTTGAGACAAAGAGATTTCTGTTCAAGACTTCCAGTTCGGCCCTTCGTAAGCTTGTTGCCACTACTACTTCAAATTTGCTACTCATCTTTCGGGATTCTTTCTCTTACTCTTCCAATCGATGTAGTAGCATCTTATTAGTTTCCTCTTGCGTGGGTACACCCTGGTTTCCGTTCAGCGGTCCGGTTGGTTTCTGATGGTTGTCGGCTGACCTTCGAGGTGTGTCACGTCTTCGATATGAACGTAGTCGTCTGTGTGAGATGCGTTCACCATGCTTGTGGTGCGTTGTTGAGTCGAATGTACGTTCCTTATCAAATGGTCCCCAGTGGAGTCGCCAATTGTTGAATCTAGGGTCGTCGGTCCCCCTTGATTTAGGTTCGTATTTGATAAGAAAGATTACAACTTTACAAGTGTAAAATGGACTAAGTGCGTCGATAAGTCCGACGCACCTAAACGATTACAAGGAAATTCAGGTCATCAATTTATCTCTCTAACTTCTCTCTTAAGTCTCATCTCTCTATAAATGTCAAACTCTTCTTCATGGGGGCTCTTCTTCTATTTATAATGCTTCCTTCGTCATCATTCGGCTATGCGGAGCAGTTGGTTATGTGCCATGTTCCTCCGGTGAGTCGGTCTGTAAGTCACTGTTCGCCGGGTTTAGGAGGACTAGGCGCACTGTTCCTTCGACGGCCTCGCTTGCCTCGTCGATCTTCAGGGTGAGCCTTCGAGTTGGGGTTTTTGCAGTGAACTTGGTCCATTGGGTCTGGGGTGAAAAGCCCATATCTTACATCTACTGATTATTCGCAGACTCTCACATACTTTCTAAGACTTCCTAAAGTATGCTTCTAAATATGTAGGAACCTAGTAGACTCTCGCATACTTTCTAAACTCTGCATGTAATTTTGTTAGAACCTCACATACTTACTTACCTAGATGAAAAAAGTCTACAAAGAAATCTGTTGTACTAGGTAAGAAGATTGTTTCGTATATATGGAACTTTACTTACCCTAATGCGTATGAAAATCGTAAATTTACTTTGAAATTATGGGAGATAGATTTATGTGTTCAATATACACCGCCAATTCATAGATTTTTTAAAAAGTTGGTTTTATGACAAAAGGGGAAAAGAAACATAATAATTTAAGTGAATTTAGGAGAAAAATAGTTAAAAGTTATAAATATCGAATGACATTTCATATAATTCACGAGGTTAAACTCACTAGTGGTGGTTATGAAACATTGAAAACAAGAGTATCTTTTTATAAGAATGTAAATATTCATTTATGAAAATGAAATACTAGATTTAGATCATCTCCAACTCTACTTTAAAATTTTACTCTAATTTAATGTTTGCCCCAACTCATAACTCTAAATATTATCCTAAAAAACTATTCTAAAAATATTTTGCTTGCTTTGTTACTAATTGTGAATTGTACCCTGTATTTTTTAGTATTTACAAATTGATTTTAAATGTTTTGTTCTTTGTAAAAATAATAAGAACTATAAATATAATATAGATAAAATATTTTAATTAGTAAAACAACATTACATCATAAAGCAATAAAACATAACATATTTTGGTTTAATTATTATCATTAGTGTATTTTTCTCACAAATAATCAATTGACGCATTTCGAAGTGAGAAATGAGCTTCTTCATTTTTTATTTTTCTTTATCGATTAAGATGTTGACTTTATCTTGAAGTAAAAGAAATAGGAAATAAAAGAAGATCAAGAATATATTTAGGAGATATCTAAATATATGAATACTGTTAGGAGTTATTTAATTAATATGTAAATCCTTTTTATTGTTAGATTAGGATTTTCTTAGTTATTATAAATAGAGATATCAAGGTGTGGTATTCTCTACAACGGTTTTGAGACTTAAGTTTTGAGAGATTTTCTTAAGTAATAAAGAAGAGAGTTCTTTAAATAAACCCTACATACAAATCGAATTCTTCAATTGGTATCAGAGCGAAGGTTAAAGTCGGATCATGGAGAAAGATGACATGAAGACCGAAGATCCAAGAGCAAAGACAAGAGAAGGAGGAGGAACCACCCTAAAGTGTCTCATGCTGAATTCAACGAATTACACAGTATGATCGATAAAGATGAAGGTCATTCTGAAAATTAATAAGGTATGAGACATCATAGAAGGAGGATCACACGATGAAACAAAAAACAACATGGCTCTAGGTTTGTTGTTTGAATCGATCTCTGAAGCTCTTGTACTTCAAGTGGGCAACTTAGATTCTGCCAAGGAAGTATGGGAAGCAATTAATACGAGACACCTAGGAGCTGGGAGGGTAAAGGAAGCGAGGCTTCAAACATTAATGGCAGATTTTGAACGTCTCACGATGAAGGAGACTGACAAAATAGACGACTTTGTGGGCAAGCTATCAGAGATCTCGTCGAAGGCTGCTGAGCTTGGCGTTGAGATAGATGAACCGAATATGGTAAAGAAATTCATGTCGAGTTTACCAAGGAAAAGTTCATACAGATCGTAGCTTCATTGGAACGAGTATTGGACTTTAAAAAAACAAGCTTTGATGACATCATAGGACGAATCAAAACTTATGAAGAAAGAATATCTGAAGAAGAAGAAAACAATGATGATCTAACAAAGTTGTTGTATGCAAAAGAAACACAACATGAATCTGACTATCGAAACAACTCTGATAATAGAGGAAGAGGTCGAGGAGGACGAGGCTCCTTCGGAGGAAGAGGTCATGGTAGGGGCGAAGGAAAGAAAGATCTATCAAAGATAGAATGTTATCGATGCGATAAGATGGGACATTATGCATCATCATCATGTCCAGATAGGTTACTCAAACTTCAAGAGGCTCAAACTGATGACAATTCAGAAACGTAAGAGGCTGATGAGTTAATGATGCATGTGATAATATGCATCAAAGAGGGAGAAACCGAAGTTGTTTACCTTAATGAAAAGAATGTAAATCCCAAAGTCTTCGAAATGAATTTTGATATAGAAGATGTGTGGTACTTAGATAATGGAGCAAGCAACCATATGACTGGAAATCCCACATACTTTAATATGCTTGATAAATCAATTACTAGAAAGGTGAGATTCGGTGATGATTCAAAGATTGATATCAAGGGGAAAGGGACGATTATCTTCATGAGTGGTGATGGTAAACAAAAAATTCTGGCGAATGTATACTACATCCCAAATATGAAAAGCAACATTATAAGTCTTGGACAAGCTACTGAATCGGGATGTGATGTAAGAATGAAAGAAGATTATCTCACTCTACATAATAAGAACCGAAACCTAATTGCAAAGGCTATTAGGTCAAAAATCGATTATAAAAGGTAATAATGAAGAAAGTAGAAGCAAGATGCTTACAAGTGACCACGAAACAAAGTGATTCGACTAAATGGCATGCAAGGCTCGGGCACATAGGACATGACTTATTAAAGACTATGATAAATAAAGAGATGATCACAAGTGTTCCGAAATTAAAAGTAGAAAAAGAAATATGTGCCTCTTGCCTACTCGGAAAACAAGTTAGGAAATATTTCCCAAAGGTTAGTTTGTTTCATGCTCAAAGAAAACTAGAACTTGCACACGGTGACTTGTGTGGTCCAATTTCTCCTTCCACACCAACAACAAATAAGTATATATTTTTACTTATTGATGACTATTCAAGATACATGTGGACTATCTTATTGAAGGAAAAGAGTGAAACTTTAGATAAGTTTAAAAGCTTTTAAGCAAAAGGTCGAACAAAAAACAAGAGAAAGGATTCAAACGCTGAGAACTGATAGAGGAGGAGAATTCACCTCACTAGAATTTCAAATGTTTTGTGGAAAATTCGGTATTCAAAGACACTTAACAACTCCTTATTCCCCTTAACAAAACGGTGTAGTTGAGAGAAGAAACATAACTCTAATGGGAATGACGAGAAGTATGATGAATAACATGAGTATTCCCAATCATCTTTGGGGAGAAGAAGTAAGACATGCAACCTATCTGATCAACCGAGTTGCAACAAGAACTTTAAAGGATGAAACACCTTATGAAGCTTTTAGAGGAAAGAAACCTAACATTGAGCATATACGGATTTTTGGGTGTGTGAGTTTTGCAAAAATCGATACACCACATCAAAAACCTAGATGATCGATCAAATAAGGTAGTCCACCTCGGAATAGAACCTGTAATAAAAGCATATCGACTCTATGATCCTACAAGCAAGAAAGTAATTATAAGTCGCAATGTTATTTTTGATCAAAATCAGCGATGGAATTGGAACAAAGATAATTCAGATGAATTCAATGAGCATGATGAACTTGTGCATATGTTCAAAAATAACGAAGAAAGAGAGATCATAGAGTTAAGTGATGAAGATGAAGAACATGGTTCAAGTGGAACCGATTCTTCGAATAGAGAAGTCATTTCAGGTGGAAATGATATGCATGATGATCACGGACAAGAAGAAGAAGCTTCTTCTCAAGGACTTAGAAGGTCAAAAAGGGTAAGTAAAAGACCTAAATATCTTGATGACTATTTTCAATGGGCTGAAATAGAAAGAGAAAGACTCTTGATGGTGGTTGATGAAGAACCATGGAACTCTGAAGAAGCAAAGAAAGAAAAAGTATGGATCGATGCATGCAAAGATGAATTTGCATCAATCGAAAAAAACAAGACTTGGAACTTGGTTAATGCACCAAAAGGAGTTAAACCCATCGGTTTGAAATGGGTATTTAAAATCAAGAGAAACTATGATGGAAGTATTAACAAGTATAAAGCAAGATTAGTTGCATTATGTGCAGAAACACAGTATCGATTATGAAGAAGTATTTGCTCCAATTGCTAGAATCGAAACCGTGAGATACCTTATGGCAATAGCAGCAGGAAAAGTCTGGGAACTTCATCACATGGATGTGAAAACAGCCTTCTTACATGGTGAGCTAAAGGAAGAAGTGTATGTGACATAACCATAAGGTTTTGTAATTCAAGGAGATAAAGATAAAGTGTACAAGCTACAGAAAACTCTTTATGGATTGAAACAAGCACCAAGAGCTTGGAATGAAAAACTCAACAAAGTGCTTGAAGAAATGAGATTCGTTAAGTGTTCAAAAGAACCCTCCTTATACCAAAAGCATGAATCAAACAATGTAATCATCATTGCTGTCTATGTGGATGATCTACCTATCACTTCTTCAAAACCTGAGGAAACTGTCGAATTTAAAAGCAACATGTCTAAAAATTTCGACATGAGTGACTTAGGATTATTGACTTATTATTTAGGTATTGAAGTAGATGAACACAAACATGTAATTACACTTAAACAATAAAGGTATGCTAATAAGATACTAGAGAATACAAGAATGGCCGAATGTAATGCATGTCAGATACCTATGGATTCCGGATTAAAGTTGTCTAAATCAAGAGAAGAGACAACCATTAATGAGAAAGATTTTAGAAGAATCATAGGATGCTTAAGGTATTTGATACATACTAGACCTGATTTATCTTATTCAGTCGGAGTACTTAGCAGGTATATGCAAGAACCAAATGAATCACATGGAGCAGCTTTAAAACAAGTGCTGAGATATCTAAAAGGAACGACAAAACAAGGAGACAAAGATAAAGTGTACAAGCTACAGAAAGCTCTCTATGGATTGAAACAAGCACCAAGAGCTTGAAATGAAAAACTCAACAAAGTGCTTGAAGAGATGAGATCCGTTAAGTGTTCAAAAGAACCCTCCTTATACCGAAAGCATGAATCAAACAATGTGATCCTCATTGCTGTCTATGTGGGTGATCTACTTATCACTTCGTCAAAACCTGAGGAAATTTTCGAATTCAAAAGCAACATGTCTAAGAATTTTGACATGAGTGACTTAGGATTATTGACTTATTATTTAGGTATTGAAGTAGATGAACAAAAACATGGAATTACACTTAAACAATAAAGGTATGCTAATAAGATACTAGAGAATGCAAGAATGGCCGAATGTAAGGCATGTCAGATACCTATGGATTTCGGATTAAAGTTGTCTAAATCAAGAGAAGAGAAAAGCATTAATGAGAAAGATTTTAGAAGAATCATAGGATGTTTAAGGTATTTGATACATACTAGACCTGATTTATCTTATTCAGTCGGAGTACTTAGCAGGTATATGCAAGAACCAAATGAATCACATGGAGCAGCTTTAAAACAAGTGTTGAGATATCTAAAAGGAATGACAAAACAAGGAATACTGTATAAACGAACCAAGAAGAATGAGTTAATTGGATACACAGATAGTAGTCATAACGTTGATATGGAAGATGGTCGAAGTACTACATGACATATTTTCTATCTTAATGACTCGCCTATCACCAGGTGTTCGCAGAAACAAGATACATTTGCACTATCCTCTTGTGAAGCCGAGTTTATGGCAACGACTAAAGAAGCTAAGCAAGAAATTTGGCTTCAAGAACTAATGAGTGAGACAATGGGAAAAAGGTGTGAAAGAGTGATTATTAGGGTTGATAATAAATATGCAATAACTCTTACAAAGAATCATGTTTTGCATGGTAGAAGTAAGAACATACATACTCGATATCATTTCATTCGAGAATGTATCGAAAATAACCTGATAGAAGTTGAGCACGTTTCGGGTCAAGAACAAAAGGCAGACATTCTGACTAAGGCACTGGCGAGAATCAGGTTCAAGGAGATGAGAGAAACCATCGGTCTTCTAGATGTGACAAAGATCAACTTCAAGAGGGGGAGAATGTTGACTTTATCTTGAAGTAAAAGAAATAGGAAATAAAAGAATATCAAGAATATATTTAGGAGATATCTAAATATATGCATATTCTTAGGAGTTATCTAATTAATATGTAAATCATTTTTATTGTTAGATTAGGATTTTCTTAGTTATTATAAATAGAGATATCAATGTGTGGTATTCTCTACAAGGATTTTGAGACTTAAGTTTTGAGAGATTTTCTGAAGTAATAAAGAAGAGAGTTCTTTAAATAAACCCTACATACAAATCGAATTCTTCATAAGAAACTCTTGAAAACAAATAAGAAGATGAACAACTTCTTCATTGAACAAGTTCTTTTGGAAAATATTTTAATGATATGTGAGGATCCATGAGTGATATACCGCATTTTAAAGAAAAAGTGTCAATGTGGTTAAATTTATGTGTTTCTTTTATTTTGTTGTTTTTGTGTTTTACAATTACGTGACTAGTATGATTGCTTAGATTTATATTTATCTTGTTATGTTATTGTTTATTTTGTATTTTTAATTTTATATTATTGTGTTATTTTTGTATTTAAAATAAATTTAGCAACAAAATAAAAGATATATCAATAAAGGATCACTTTGTAAATAAAATACTTCGACTCTAAATCTAGAGTAAAATTTAGAGTTACTCTAAATTTAGAGTAAAAAAACTCTAAATTTAGAGTGTAATTAAGAGTTGAGTTGGAGTGCATTTTACTCTAAATTTAAAACTTAGAGTAGAGTTGGAGATGCTCTTAGAAGTCTAATAGTTTTTCTCAACCAAAAAAACCCAAAAGAACACAATCTGACAAGTGAGATAAAGCTCCAGATGACTAGAAACTAAAGCCAAACCAAAAAAAATTGAAGAAGAAGCCCATAAGGATAATCTAAAGGCACAATTAAAGAAAAAATCCTAATTACAGCTCCATCCCTAGTTCTTCAACCAACCGTTGGTGCGAAAAAAAAAGAGAACTCTGGTCGTCGTTTTGATGACCATTAGCTGGAAAACTTGCCACCACGAAAGTTGATACGGCTCCCTCAAAACTTGTAGGTTCTAATGCGCCTAACACCTTCCAACTATCGGAAAAGAAGCCAACTTTGAAACCGAGCAACAAAGTGAGAAGAAATTCACCGCCATTTATCTTCGTCGACGTAAGCTCTAACAAAACGGCACCCCATACCGCATAGTGGCCAAGCCGGCACAATGAAGAGGAGAAGAAGAACATCCCCGGTCCTTCAGTGCTAAGAATTTCCGGCAAAGAGAAGACAATGAAGAACTCCCCATGATGCATATAATGCTGCACAGAGGAGACAACCACCATTGCCAACTCCGAGCAACGAAGGGAAGTTGCCTCTTTCACCAGAGAAAAAACACGCATATAGGGGAGATGAAGAGCCATTGGTGCCTTTTAAAAACGGAAGGACAAGGAACAGTCAGAATAGCAGAGGAAGCGCACTTTGGAATCTCCACCGCCTGAAGATACCCTCGTCTGTCCGAAGACGCTTCCGGGATGAGAAGAAGGTCCGGCAAGGAGAGGAAGAGAATGGAAAAGCGAAAGGCTTGGTGGCTCCACCATTGTCTAATCAGAGTCATCACCGGCAGTGGAGAACGTCGGAGCACCAATTGTGGTTCTTGGATGTGGCGCAAGCTAATCAAAATCAGACCTGTAGCCGCTTCCTTCTTTCGCTTTGACATTCGCGATGGTCGTCGAACCTCTTTCTAGTATGACTCATGGAGCCCTCTTGGTTCTCTTTTCATGCTTGATGGTGCTGCAGGTGTTCGAGAACTTGGTATTCGCCATGACGCCACAGTCTCTAAGGCCGCCTCCTCTTCGATGTGGCTAATTCGTCGATCTAGGAACTCGTTATTCCGCATCCTCCATGCTCGTCTCACTATCTTGTCGCTGCATAATGCTAGCTTGGGTCCCAATATCCCTCTTTGGAAACACGGTACTGACCTTTATAAGCCGTCATACTCCTCCAAGCTTACTTGGGAATAGATACATACTCATTCCCCTTAAAAAGTGTGGTCCTCGTCTATTTGGTTTTCTCAATTTTTTCTGCGTTACGATTTTGCTTCTTGGCTTGCTATTCTTGACAATTTATTGACTGGAGCTCGTATGCGCTCATGGGGTATGCACCAGCCTTGTCCGTTGTGTGGTTAACGGAATGAGACTCGTGACCACCTCTTTTTCGCATGCTCGTACTCATTCACCATATGGGCAGCCTTGACCACACCGCTGCAAGCTCGATTGGCGTCTCCTGACTGGGCTCGCACTCTCATTTTTTTTGCGAAGGCGATCGCTAAGCAGGCTCGATATCATTCTCCTCCGTCTTTGTTTCCAGACCACTATCTACTATATCTGGAAAGAAAGGAACGGGCGCCAGCATGGCCTCCCACATCACCCTCCTAGCATGCTCCACTCACTAATCTCAAGGACAATCAGAGACCGACTTACCAGCCTCACCTATCCGACATCCTCTCCCCTTCACGCGCTTACTCATCGATGGGATCAACTACAACATCAATGATGCACCGTATCCATCTTTTTCAGCTTTCCCAGATTGCACCAGTCTTTCACCTTCTCTTTGTGCGTTTGGATTATACTCTTTTTTCTGATTCTAGTTTTATCCCACTGGGTTTCAATCAGATTTTAACGAGGCAATCCTGCATACTTTATCCATGTTACTACCGTAGTCCTTTCTGGACAAACTGTTGTACATATAAATCTATTTTTTATAAATAAATTTAAAGTTTCATTAAAAAAATACAGAGCTTTCCGCCTATCACTCTCGCTTGAAAAATCCTAGATCTAGACCTAGGTCTAGAGAAAAATTAAAGAGACATTTTTTTTTTTCAACAAGAGAGAAAAAGACTAAGAGAAAAAATAAATATTTTTATAATTTACGTAAAAATAATTTACGTAATTTCTATACTTTACATAGATAATATTTAATATATTTTTTTACATTTTTGTTGATGTCTAAAGTATTGAAGATAAATATATGAACACATGTTAGTTTTACAAATTTGATATGGTAGAGGTTAGGTTTTTCGAAAATCAAAATTTTTTGCTACTTTTCACTATTTCCCCAAAATTTAAAGACCAAAGACATTGTTATAACTTTCAGATTTTTCTTTTAAGGTTTGTATTTATAAAGTTTAGATATAACTCATTTACATCAAAACAATTCAATTAACAACTGAGCCCAAAATATAATATCCTAATGGGCTTCCTAAAATAAAAATTGTCTCGGGTGTAGCGGCCGTGAACCACTAAATGTTATGACCGGGTTGGCCAAACCAAACGATGAAAACCAAAAACCAAGATGTTAAAATTGTAGAGATGAGGAAAGTTGCGGAAAAATCCTAAGTGATGCACATTTCCTAAGTCAATTTGAGAAAAGATGCATGGTTTGAGTGAAATTCCAGTCAAGCCTATTTATTAATAATTTTTATAATTAATAATTAAATAGGCAGTGAATGATATGTTATGATTTTGATTCATTTTAGTACTTATTTAGCATTCATTATAGGTAGATTCATATGGATATAGGTTAGTTTAGCGTACTTTGTATTGCATTCTATTTCATTAGGTGTTAGAAGTGGAGGACCCAAAAGCATGGATCAAGGAACTCAAAAGTGCAAGAAAAAGGTGAAAATCGGACTGGATCGGTTGGATTAAATCGGTGCGAAGACTTGTTGGAATCATGGAGCTAGATCGGTTATGTGGATTGGTTTAATCAAACTGATCCTCAAGATTTACAAAAAAAAAACAGAAACTTGGATCGGTTTAGCCAAACCGATCCCATGCAATTTTAGTCAAAATGTTGACTTCTTTTTTTAGCGTAAACCAATTTTCAAATATGTTAACCCGATTTTTTGGGTTGAACCAATTGCATTTTCAAAGAGAATATAAAAGATTTTTAGACCTAATTTTGAAGACTAAGTTTTAATGTTCTAATCACTTTTTCCTCTTTAAGAACCCTTTTGTAAACCTTTGAATCTTTGTTTTATTGGAAGTTTGATCTTTGTTTTGATTGAAAATCTCCTTATATTTTATGTTTTTAGTCATGATTCTACACACTTTCTTCATTAGAACTTGTGTTTTATCAATGGTTAGTGAGTAGTTCACTTCTAAGTTAGGTTAGGTAGATTAGGGTGATTAGATGATTGAATATGATGTTTAGGAGTTGAATAGTGTATATCCTCATTCAATAGGTATGCTTAATGATAGATTTGACTTGGCCATTCAAGTTTAGATCTTAGGATGAATTGTGCCCGAAAGGTGTTCGATGAAATTTCTGAACCAACTATTGTTTGCTAAAGGAAAAAATCTTTGCTAGCTACATGAACTATGACATAATATGTGAGAACACATCCAAAGTATCAAAATATCCATAAAACAACACAAAGTAATGTTTATACATGACTACACATTCCAAGTAATTAATTTTATGTCATAAACTACAATTCTTTCTAATCGTAACAGAAATCATCAATTTGGGGTTAAACTGTAATAAAAAGGAAAAATGCTAGCTACACGAAGTATAACCTAATATGCGAGAACACATCCAAAATATTAAAATATGCATAAAACACCACAAAGTAATGTTTATACATGAATACACATGCCAAATAACTAATTTTATGTCGTAAACTATAACTCCAACTAATTGTAACAGAAACCATCAATTTGGGGTTAAACTGTAATTAAAAAAATTTAACCCATTTTGCTTTATCCAAGTTAAGGACTGGTGAGCTGACCAAGATCAAATGAATTGGCCTAAACCCGATAAAAAACACCACTTCCCAAATATGAAAATTCCCAGAATGATGGAAATTCACCACCACTTTTACGGGTTCACTGCCATAAAAATGAAACCATAAGAAGACGCGGAAAAAAAATCAGTTACACAACTCATGTATCTCTCAGTCAAATTATCGAGCACTTAGTGTGCTAAAACTTACAAAAGATTTTCCCCCCAAAAATTTACCAAAAAGATATACAATCGACATAATATGCTTATTAACAACCTCATACATTGATAAATCAAACATTAATGAACAATAACAAGATATATGTTGATAAACTCGTACCCAATTCAAAAGTGAAAAAAAATTAGAGAGATGGATACCTCATAGTGAATCCTTTAGCTTGTATCCAACTACGGCATATCTCATAATCTCCTAATCGCAAAATGGGTTTAGTTTTTTTAATTACGTTTTGACCCCAAATTGACGATTTCGGTTAAGATTTGATAGAATTGTAATTTACGACATAACACCAGTTACTTGGCATGTGTAGTCATGTATAAACATTACTTTGTGGTGTTTCATGCATATTTTAATACTTTGGATGTGTTCTCGCATATTACGTCATACTTCGTGTAGCTAGCAAAGATTTTTTTCTTTTTTTTTTAATTACAGTTTAACCCCAAGTTGACTGTTTCCGTTACTATTAGACGAAATTGTAGTTTACGACATAAAATTAGTTACTTGGCATGTGTAGTCATATATAAACATTACTTTGTGGTGTTTTATGCATATTTTGATACTTCTGATGTGTTCTCACATATTAGGTCATACTTCATGTAGTTAGCAAAGATTTTTCCTTTGCTAAATGACACTATCCAAGAGATTGTTTTTAGTTAGTTTAGTGGGTTGTCATGAATTAGATCTTATTGCCTCTTATTGTGTAATTATTCAAGAGACTATTTTTAGTTGCATAATTAAGAGAGAGATTAGTGTCATGAGAATGGATTAGTCTAATTAAGGGATTTCTAGACCAATGATTAGCACTAGAATGTGAGTATTAACATCATAGGATATCATCTAATCATCTAAGTCAATTTCCTTTGCCCATTTGCTTAGCTATTTTATCTTGACTTACACTTAGATTTTCAGTTGATTTTTACATTATTACTGTTGACTTTGCTTATTTGACCTTTGTTGACCTTTTGTTTAATGCTTAACTTACAATGCTTGAGTTGAACCACAATTATGTTATGGCTTAGACTAAATTTATTCTCATAAGTTTTAATGTGTTAATCACCTTGAATTAGATTAATAACATATTGTGCTACAATGACAATGATAGTACATATGATTTGAAGTAAAAAGAACACAATCAAATCCTACTATCAGTGACTCCTCAAACACATGGAATGTATACTGGTGGAAGTCTGGAAAATGTCATAAGGGCTATATAGGGGGTGGGTATAGTTGAGGAATTGGATGGCCTGGTTGGATGGACCGAAGGATGATGAAACCCCCTTAGACCATGCGTAGGAAACATGTTTGGGATGCTTGAGAAGCATCTTTAAACAGAATGGGAAAATCGATCAAGGAAGATAAATCAAGGAATATCGAAGGATCAAATCATGTCTTAATTCTTGATCAAGTGGGAATCTGAATATGTTGGGCTAGTTCAATCAAGTATTGAGCTAAGCTATGTGATCATAACGGAATTCCGATCAAAATCGAGTTAAGCTGGAAAATTGAGCTGATTCCAAGAAATCCGAGAAAAGGTAGGATTTTTTCGGATGGTTGGTAGAGTTAGTCGATCGTTCGTGAAATTTGGTGAGAAAGTTGGTGAGAATAGGTCGGATTCAAACAAAATTTTTGGATTCGGACAAAGCGGTTAGAATTGTCATGTTCGGACAAGGAAGTTTCTCGGACACGTGCGCAAGGAACCGCACACTTGAGCGGTTATCTGGCCTTTCGAATCCATGTGATCGTGGGCGGTTACTCAAAATGATGCGCTTGAGCGGTTGACTAATGGAAACCGCAGATTGATGAGTTGGCGAGTTCTGATTGAACGGTTAAGGAGTGGTTGGCTCAAGCTGAAAACCGCCATTTCGCCTTTAAATATTGATCATCTTGTTCATTCTTCTCTTTCATGCGAGTTGTAGAAACCCGTATTTTGACGAGGATTTTTTTTCGTTTTTGTATATACTTCGGTTG